>JABASH010004195.1:0-14600 GCA_019776445.1 Tomocerus maximus | reverse complement strand
ACATCAGCAATCATTAAAAAATTATTACCATCCATATTAGTATACCATATTCTAAAACTATCTACATATCCATCCGACTAATTTTGTATATACAATTCTGACTGATATTATGTGTATGTTCATTTAAAGGACATCTTTATTTCTACACTACTATCTGTAACAACAAGAAGCAATTAAATTTATTGTACCTAAGTATCGTTATCGAAGCAATAATGGTTGTAAAAGGTCACGATAGTTTGTAAATGCGTTTTCTAAGACCAACTTTTATGATAACACGGATCGTATTTGCGTAATGATGTGGTGCAATCAAATATCCATCTGCCTGATGTAATGCCATTAGTAACTCTCCCTAATTGTCTTCTAACGAACATTTTAACAATGTGTTTTTTATCTGGGAACGTTTAATACAATATAATACTCAAATTGCGCAATAGGAGTGTGTAACAGTTCACTATGAGATAAATTCTGGCTCTATTATGTCCCTATATATACTAATCAATACTATAACTTTAGCTGAAAACTTAACTTTTTAGATGTCGAAAAAAGCCTATCTGAGAATATTAAAATTGTTTTTATAGTTTGATTTCAGGCTTACCTTTTCCCTAACACTTTGTGGAAATGTTCTTCAAGATGAGTCTTCAGATACAGAAAAACTTTTGTTCTTGCTCGTCCGTTTACTTCTGAAGATCAAGGCAAACTTAATGCTTTAGCAATTATATAGCCAAGTTGGAGGAAGTAAGATAAAATCTAGTGCTATTGTTTTCTGCAAGATAATTCTTATTGCATGGAAAGTGAATAATGGATCGTCTAATGTTGATGTGATGCATGTAAGCATTTTAGTGCATGATTCGTATACGAAAGGATCCAGCATCTTGTTGGGACGATTTAATTGATACCTTTAGTGCTGAATGCGAGCTGCAAAAAACTGGTCTTTTTAAATGCAGCATATACACTTTCAAGTTTCTGAAACTGTTTGTTTTCTTTAAGTCTAAAATTAACGCAGTTATTTCGGTGAGAACTACTTTGATGCGTATCATTATAGTTTGAAGATTACCTTTAAAAGGACACCTAGTAATTTAGGATTTACATTTTTAGCAATTCATTGATGACAGGTGTATCATAATACTTAATTTAAGGCCTGTGAGTAAATCAAGTGGAGAAGTGACAGAGACCTTGCTTAACAATGTAATTATTGAAACGAAATTTGGACAGAAATCTAGTACTCGTCCTTTACAGTTAAAATGAGCGGTACATTTATAGGCATACAGGTTTTCATTGTCTATAGTTGCAGTAGCTTACATTTTTCTTGCTATTAGATTTCCGACATCAATTCTAAGAAGCATGAGGAAACATTATTTTTACATTTATCAAACACAGTATAAGATCTTTGATAGTTTAACATCTTCAATGTTAGGGTTTTCAAATTGTTTATCTCAGATGTGCATTTCTTGTGCATTGCATATTGCATCGTCAAATAATCAACACAATAATAAATGTATTTCTTCACTTTAGGCCTCTTATTAAATTCCTGTGACACTGTATAAGCATGTACTTGATAGTTAGTATGTTGTCCACTTAAATGAAAATAATATTTCATTGAGTTATTATATGTTTATCAGCAGTTGCGTCCTTGTGTTGTCATACATTTACATAAAGTAGTTATCAGCTAGCTAACGTGGATGAGCTATAATGCTAGTTGTGCTTGAACTATTTACAACTAGCCAAATTGACTTGCAATACAAGGAAACATCTGTTCCTAATCACACATCAAAGTCTAAAGGAAAACTTTAGTCTTACAACCACAATCACTGTGCATGTATAATTGTGTATACCATGCATATTTATGATTATATAAGATGCCTATCTATGATGACTAATAACGAAGTAAACTTGTACGTACATACATAATTCTCCCACAGTAAGGCTACGCAGTTTTATTTGATAGTTTTACTCGTTAAGTGAATAAGGATAAGTTGGTCATTTCCCACAGAATTTCTTATCTGTACTATAATAGTCCAGTGATATAAGCATAACATTCCACATTTGAATATATTGAACTTTTTTAAGCCTGTTACAAATATTATTGTTTTGCATGCTGAATTTTTTATTGTCTGTTAATCGTCAATAATAAGTCCAATTATCGCGATTCTCATGCATCGTGATATACTTCATACTGTTCATACCGACTTTATAACACATTATTAGAGAGGTATCTAGTTCAGGAGTACCTACTCATTCTGATTCTAACATAGAGTAACATAATACCTATTTTGCATCTTAGTAGTTGTGTGAATTGTAGGAAAATATTCAAATTGTTACCAATTTTAAATCCTATTTTTGTCTATTATACAATTTGTCCATCGAAGCAGTAGAACCTACAATTTTCACTAACGATATTTAAATAGTTTGATTAATTTTTCAGATGTCGGAGATAACAGCAAAAGAGCTTCAATTGATCTCAGAGGTAACAATATTGTTTAACTTTGTCAAATTACTAAGAAAGTCATAATATTAATATTTTACAAAGTATTTCCTTTCCTGTTGCAGTTTCGAGAGAGAATTTCTGATATTCAATTGGACAATGATATAAATTCGAATGTTTACATTCTGAGATTTCTTAGAGCAAGAGACCATAAACTAAAAGATGCCGAACAAATGTTTAGAAAAGTACGTGACCGAAATCCATAATTTTAATTAAAGTAAAATACTGTACATCGAATTTACATCTCTATTTTTTGATATTTTAGCATGTAGAATGGAGAATAGAAAAATGTCTGAATACAATTCTGGATTGGGAACCCCCTCATTCACTAATGGAGGCATTGCAGTTTGAAATTTGTGGTGTAGACAGACAAGGAGTGCCATGTAAGTACAAATTAGAAAATAATCAATAGTAATTTGCAAGGAGTCAGTGTATAATCAATAATATTTCAACAGTGTTGCTTGTTCCATTTGGTCAATGGGATGTCAAAGGAGCCATCGAAACTTTTGGCAAAGATATTTATTGCCGCTACATCCTTTATGTCCTGATTAAGTTCATGAAAGTTCTTTTAGAACATTCTAAATTTCATCAGTTTGTTTTACTAATGGTGCCGGATGGGTTGCAAATTCTCAGACAAATTTCATCAGCTCAAGGTTAGATTTTTCAACAATTGTGATTATTTTGGAAAGTATAGATCAAAAGACCTTAGAAATAATTATGTAATTGTATTTTGTGTAGTCGTAGAAAGTTTAATGGATATATTCAGAATGTACGAATCCAACTATCCTGAGACACTGAAAGCCGCATTTATTGTAGATGGTATGCAAAATAAAATTCATAATAATAATTTAGCAAAGCACAGATTAAAAAGAGAATATTTTTCTTTACATTTCAGTTCCCAGACTATTTTCTCTTGGCTACAGACTGGTCAAACCATTAATGCATTCACGTACTTTGGCAAAAATAACTATATCTTCAAATCCTGACTTATGGAAACCAGAACTATTGAACCTTGTAGCTCCAGAACAACTTCCTCTCCGTCTTGGAGGTACTAGGCAATCCACCATTAAGGTAAAATTGGCTATCTTGTCCTTTGAGAAAATTTTGTTTAAATGCTTTTACTTGAAATAACAATAAGACCTACTTTTGAAATCAATTTCAGATTTTCAATATAACAACATAAAAAATATTACTCCTACCTTTCTGCATTCGGTTGGATGGAATTTTCGTACTCTGCAGAGAAGGGAAACTCGGGACTAAAGCCTCCCTCTCTTACAAATCAGAAAGAAATATGTTTTATCTTAGAATCTAACAAATATCTAAAAATCTTGATAAAATCATGAAATTAAGTTCAGCTTCTGCCAAATATACTATTATTATGACTTGAACTTGATTCTATGAATTTTATATGATTTTGATATATTATTTGAATTATTCGTGGGCAGCCATAATGTAGAATGTAGAGTACAAATGAATTAACTCAAAAATTATTAATTATTTCAAGAAATATGAAAAGTAGATTCTCTGTGAGTGTGTGTATATAAAACACGTTAAGTAAAGTGTGTATGTTAGCAAGTAATTTGAGTGTTGTGGTTTATTTTTGTTTATTGACTTGATTGAGATTTGATACAACGTGTCAATTCATTAAAGAATAATGTTATGTAATATATGTAGAGTAAAATGGTTTCGTCTGATCTACCATAAGTAAATTAAATGCAGCTCCTCTTTAGATTATTGCAGCCACTGCAGCAATTTATATTTGGAAACAACGCATGGCAGTATCCTCCTGATGGCCGACACTAAAATTGCATTGATTCAGAAAAATTATTTTACTGTTTGTTTCATTAAATCAAAATAAATTATACTTTTGAAGATTTGTATTACCTGTGCCAGTTTTTTTGATTTTCGACCACTAGCAAATGACCCCCTGTTTGCCAATACTGAAGTCACAACTATGAGAATCAAAAAGGAAATCGTGCAAACTCTTGAAATTTTCATTTTGCTAGCCAAAATAATCAATGCTTTACAATTTACATTGACCAATCTATTGGTCTATGCCTTTCCAAACAATCCTAACAAACTGACTGAACTGATTGTAGAATAGACATGTCTTGAATGATGGAATGAAAAAGTGATAAAAATTATATTCTTTGTCAACAAAAATAGTAACTAATCACTATTGGTCAGGAAATGACTAATATAATTATCAGCATCTGCGATGTGCATGTGGTGGCAGTTTATTCCAGTTCATCCTGCCACAAAACAACAAATTCCCTAAACTACGTGTTCAATGTGGTTGGCTTATCCTCATCTCACTGATTCTTATTAATACACCATAGATCTTTCCAATTTCTGAGTTTCTAAAAATTACATACAGCAAGTAAACACATGCAATTTGCGATTGTGGTGTAGGTACTTAAATCAACAAAGCACATTTTTAACTCCTTAGCATTCACGTCAATATTTGTAATATTTGTCTTCATTTTTTGTCTCTCATGTAAAATGCAATATCATCGATGTGAACGAAGCAAAAGAATAATTTGTTTTATCGATGTGTGGAAATTATTTAATGCTTGATAAATGCCGGAAACCTTGTTCAAGGAATATTTTTGGTTTCTGTGAATTCTTAAGGATACTAATCATATTCATAAACCACTTTTCTAAGTTAACTGATCTCGATAATGACCATAAACCCACACAAGTGTTGCCTGAATACCATTTATAATTTACACTGTTACATACTTTGCTTCGTGCTTATTCCCTATGAAATCAGTCCCATTATGTTAATTTAATAAAATTTCATCCATCTACTGTTAATTTTTGCACCGAAGCATTAGGAAATAAAGACTTAATTTTATTATATTATAATGAATATGTAGGTGTTTCAAGAAAAGGATCATCTTTAACTAAGTTACAAAGCTAACTTGCCTTTCACTTCACCAAAGATGTGAACTATTGCTAGGATTTACATGCTCTTTAATGCATGGGTCGAAGAGGTTGAGTAAAAGATGCGTCTTAGAATGACTACCATATGATACTGCCTCTGTTAACCTTAGCCTACTAGAAGGAGAGTGAAATCTTGAAAGACGAGATAATTGGCAAGTCATACACCCAAAACATAAACTACTTAATTTCCTATACTCATATGTGCAATATCAAAGTGTAGACATGCCCTGTGGATGTACAGATCTTAGAAATGAATTTCCCTTTCGTTGAATTACATATGCACCTACCTCATCGCCAAATAGAAACTGTCGAATGTCCCCATCAGTAGTAACACAACAGTCTCACAATGAGGTTCATCTTACTACTAGCGTTTAGCACATTCATGTGCAAATGTTCTGCACAACTTCGGATAATCGGTCCACCTATATACATGGGTAAGTCAAGTTAATTACAAACGCTAATTTTGCATATAATATTATCGTAAATAACAGATTAGTTCATTAAAATACATAAATTCTGATTATATTTACAGGGAGTAGTCACGACAAACCTCTTTCCTTAATACCAGAACCCCCAATTGCATTACATGTGGCTCCTCCAGTTCCAGTGGTTCCTAAATACCAATCTGTGTCTCTAGCTATTGAACCCTCGCCGAATGTTCCAATAATAGACATAGAAGACATAGAAGATATGTCCCCTCCACCGAAACTTGCGTACAAATCAACGAATTACAAATCTGGTCCAGCATTCTACGAGCCATTGGCCAATGAAGATCCTTTTGTTATTCCACCATGTAACATTTCAAAACCTGGCTACGAAACACCTTTCACTATGATGGACAATGTATATGTGCCGTGCAACGAACCGTTTATTTTAGACGCGATCAGAATTGGCAGTCCTTTACCTCATGGAATTAAAATCCTCAAAGGGACGCAGCAAACTATTGCAATTAAAATCCCATCTCCTTCTAGTTCCCTCGTGGGAGTTTTAGCTTCCAGAAACAATATCATCCAAAGTAATATATCTAGCCCGATCTACGGCCGAAGAAATCCAGCTTACCATCGCGGAATCAAAGTGAAAAACTGGAAGAGAAAAACAGATTGCAAGTTGGCTACAAAATCCCAAGTCGATCTCATAACTTCTCTTCATACTATTTTAACAAATGAAGTGAGGGTCAAAGGAGCATTTGCCTTCAGTAGCAAAAGTAATAATTATGTTAAGAATTCAGCCTTGCCTCCTATGCAAATACATCATATTCAAAGTTTCGGTTTGAGCGCACCTCCTCTATCTGGAAAATACGAAGAGGATTTTCGTCTTGCGGATGAGGCCTTCGGATTCCGAGGAGCTAGATTTGAGTTTGATGAATCATGGAAAACTGCGAGGATGATTGAGAAAACAATTGGTAAAAATAACGCTGGAAATTTTAGTGACAGAAACTACATGAGTTCTTTTCGCGAACTCTTTAAATTCGCTAATAATGCACACATGGAATTGCACACTTTGGGAGAGCTCCAATCAAAAACTGTCTACAAACAAGAACAAGTTAGTGTGTTGCAAAAGAAAATTATAGGGGATCCAGTCATTCTAGAACCTAGATACTTCCGCTCTGGAGCGTCATTTACATCGTCCATATGCCGGGGAAACTACTAATAATACCAAAAAGAGAATGCCCCGGATTGGCAAAACTTTTTTGTCAACACGCGTTTTTAAGAAGGTCAGGTTAAGGAAAGGTACTTGACTTGATGACGGGTCAGACTGGGATGACAGGGATTTAAGTGTTGACAATTCGGGGATGAATTCCTAAAAATACCTAAAAATCTTCACTTTTCATTATTTATTTGAATCTATTTTTTATAAATAAATGATTTTCTTACCGAAATCTTTGAGTCCACTATTAATTTGCATATTTTTTATCAAAGCTGTAAGGTAGTTTCAGGTAAATAGTACAACAGTTTTTGTGACATTAAATTTATCTTTGCACAATAGGTAATTGCAACAAAAAAGTGAAAACAAGTCTTAAAACTTAATTTCCCAAGCTGGTCACCACCAAATTCGTGTAGCTTTTAAGGTATATAGTATTAGCTAGTCCTAGATATAATAGCATTAACTATGGACATCAAATCATGTTACGTGCCACACGAACGACAATCTACTTACTGGTAATACAAGTCTGGTCTGTAAAAGCATCTGAAGTGTAGGAAGATCATTTAAACATGCTTTAAAGTAATTTCTGGCAGCCACAAGTCAGCTTAATCAAATGTATATTTCTTGTCTAGTTTGTTTAGAATTAGATGCTAGACCCAGTTCTGAGAAGTAGAATATTCGAAAGTGACTCTATTGCCTAGGGTCGTCACAAGTTTTTGGTGATAGATCGCTGTTAAATAGGTAGTGTTATTATGGAAAGCTGCCGTGCAGCTTGATAAATTGGTAGGTGTAGGTACACAGATTAAGTTTCTATCGTGTAGATATCCATACAGAAGCTTCTGAACTAAACTGACCCCAGAAAATAAGGATGATTTTACAGCTGGCCATCTATGGCCAAGGTTAAGAAGGGCATTAGAGACAGCCGACGATATTAATTAAATTCAGGAATGCAAAACTTTCGATTGATAGATTGTAAAATGACCTAGATTCAAAGGGGTCTGGTTTTTTCTCATATCCACCTTACCCTGGCTTAGCTGAATGTACTGTAGACCTTGAACTTGGTCGATAGTTGTTGTTTCGCATTTGCACTGTCAACATGAGACAGAAATATTAAAGGAGAGTACCAATTTTTTATTAGTTTCACTATGAAGCTTACCGATTTTACGATCCTGGTAGTTGCAGTGATAATTAGCAACCAAGTTTTACCCAGCCATGGTGGTGAGTTAAGTTTTTTTTAAATTTAATTCCGCATTTTGTGAAACTA
The DNA here is from genome assembly GCA_019776445.1 of Tomocerus maximus. Taxonomy (NCBI): domain Eukaryota; kingdom Metazoa; phylum Arthropoda; class Collembola; order Entomobryomorpha; family Tomoceridae; genus Tomocerus; species Tomocerus maximus. The sequence continues at coordinate 6,264 of JABASH010004195.1, read as the reverse complement.
AAAGGCAATTTTCTGTGTTTAGGATTGGGAATTCGACTGGTGATTGGAAATCCAAATAAACAAAAACAGTCTTTGCACCAAATTCCAGCACCTGTGATTGGGCCAGCTCCGGAGTCAATACAAACTGTTACGGGTACCGAAAAACAAAATCTTCCTTCTGTAGAATATTACAGTTTAAATAATAACCAACCAAATAATCAGGATGATTCCCAGCAACCGATGGCTTTGGAGCAATTAGAACAATTAACACAGTCATCTGAAGCTCAAGAGAAGCTTTCGCAAGAACCGATTTACTATCCCATATCACAACCGACGAGATTAATGAAATTAAAAAATATGACAAATTCCCTCAGTGAAAAGTTAGAACTTCCCTTTGGACAGAGGTCAACGATTGGATTGACTTTTCCTGTCCATCAGAATAATGATTTGCACAAAGTACAAAGACCAGCTAGTGTAGGGACAATCGTTTCAGATACTTTTATCATCAAAGAGCACAAGTTGGGACGCTCCTTTCCGACGAATGATATTCAAAGGAAAAATTCTGTTCTCAATGGAATTTTGCAAAATATGATGCAGGATGAGAAGCCTGAGCCCAATTATCCTGGAGACTCGATACGAGAAGAAGTACCTCTAGATGGAAATTTTCACCATTATGGAATTTCCAATATTACTCAATTTCTCCTGGATTTATCTTACAAATCTTCCGAGTCTAAATATTTCGTTTGTTTGCAAATGCAGAATTTAGACAGATTCGGTAAAGAAGATATAAAAATCAACGTTGTAATGGGAGACAAGCATTTAACTTATCATGAAATACAAAAGCTTGATAGCTTATATGCATTAGTTAATAGAGGTGTCTACGACGATCCGGTTAAGAACGCCGTCAGATCAATGGACATTGACAACATTCGAGATTTCGTTTATTATGTCAAGGATCTTCATTGGGATCTTGTAGAAAGTGCTAGGAACAAAGCAAATCAGATATATGCAGCTCATATTAGGGATTATTTAGGAGGATACGGATGGAAACCCGAACCAGAAGATGTTTTCACTTGGCCTTATGTAAACACAATTGCTTATCGAACTTTGTAAATATAATCCATGTAATTTATTTTTAGTGTTCATTTTCTGTAATTTAATGTTTTAAGAATAAATATCGACACCAGCAATAGTCTCCCATATGATTCACATAACTAAAGTTAAACCAGGTAAACGGTTAGACCTAATATTATTACACCTAACTTTTGAAGACCAACCAACCCGGACTTCTGCATTCAATACATACAAGGTTATTGAATATCAGTACAATGAAAAGGAACAATAACGAATTCATTTCTACTGCCTACTTTTATTATTACATATTTAGACTATCCTATGAATAGTCACTGTCACAATATAATCCATTTTTAAAGTATATCCTAGATGCTCCCTACACAATAATCCCTATTTTAACCATTTCATGCAGGCAAGACATTCTATATTTAGCCAAAAAGGTAAAAGTGGAGCAATGCATCAAATATATGTTTCACTTGTAAATATCCAAAAGTTCTATTTGTATTCTCTGCGTGGACGCTTTAGATGTCCCTCCATTTCCATAAAATTTCAACGAAAACTCTCTATTTCCTACACACGCTCATACTCTCCTGATATTTTCATCCGTTTTAGTAGTGCAATTTGTATTATTCTGATTTAATTTTTTGCCTCAATCTTATATTACGGAAACAAATATTACGACTCATATTTTTAGACCAAAGTTTGGTTAGTAGGTGTACAGGTAGGCGAATCATTTTGAATAACACCTATTAAGAAAATCAACACAGGCACAATGAAATCTGACAGCGCTGTTCCACAATTATCCGGATATGATCTGCAAATGATTAGTGTTGTAAGGCTAAAAATTTTAATTGACGATTTAAATTAATTAAACAATATACAATTTGATTATGTTGGTGTATTCCCCTATTTACGAATAGTTGAAAAAGAGGCTATCCGATATTGAATCAGAGGAGTTTCAAGAAGTTTTGGAAAATTCATATTTGTATCGTTTCCTATTTGCAAGGGATTTTAACACGCACGAAGCAGAATTAATGATTAAAAAGGTAAAATAATACAGTGATTGACCTCAGCTCATCTGTGTTATCGTAGAACACGATTTAACTTAGTAATGTTAATTTACCCTTTGACGCGGGTGTAACTAACAATCGGGTTCTACTTTTTTAAATTTATTTAGCATTTGGAATGGCATAAAATTTACGACACTATCAACGTTTTGAGCTGGCAACCTCCATCGGTACTAATTCAAGACTTCCAGTATGAAATTGTTAAAAGAGGAAGAAATTCTCCTGGTATACACTAAAAAACATTAAAATTTTTGCATTTCGTATTTCATTAATATTTATTTGATTTTATTCTAGTGCTACTGCTACCACTTGGTAATTGGGATATAAAAATGGCTTGTGATACTTTGGGTAAAGAAACTTTGGTTCGCTATATTATACAATCATTCATGAGATGCTATGAGACACTCAGAGATTCATTGAACAATAACAATGACAAGGCCAAACTTCCACAATTTGCCATTATTATTACCCTCGAAAATTTGCAAGTGATGAGACAATTATCTTGTCCACGAGGTAAATAAACAAAATCATTGATATTTTATATGCTTTTAAATATTACATATAAGTATTTTCCATTGCTGATGATTCTTCAACCTCAATTCATATTAACGAGTAATAAAATTGTAAACTTTTAGCCTGGAGTGTCATTTTAGAATGCTTGCGAATTTTTGAAGCTAATTTTCCAGAGGTTTTCCACACTGGATTCATTATTGATGGTAAGTGCCCGAAATTTTGAATTTCTGCTTTATACATTTCCAACATGATGTATACTGTTACTGCTTTTGTGATATTAAATTGTGTCCGATTTTTCAGCACCAAGATTATTCACACTCATTTTCAATTTGATCAAACCGATTCTAAGTTCTCACACGTTGAGCAAACTTAGGATTTCTGCGAATCCGTCTCAATGGATGAGTCAACTGCATCAAGTTGTTTCTAAAGATGATCTTCCTACACGGCTGGGAGGGACTTGGACTTCTCAAATTAATGTAATCTTTTTTCTCCTACAAATATTCTCATGCGATATTAAGTGTCATATTTTTAAATCTTTATAGATCTTCAATGAGAATCCATACAACGTTTGATTACTTAGCTGAATTCGACGGAGCGTGTCTACCATATGGAATTCTGTGTAAATATATTGAGTATGAATTATGAATACAGAAATGGATTTTTTGTGTGAATAAAATGTGCTTGACTATTTAATTTTTAATTAACATACACGATTTTATTCAGAACAATTGAAGACCTTATCTCGTAATGAATACATAATTAGTCAGTATTACAATTTAATGTTGACGTAATGTCATGCTAAGGAAAGTGAACTGACTGAGACATAAATGCATGCATCGCAGGATTCTTGTAGATTGAAATTGTATGAAGCTAATCAGTGGAGTAATGGATCATAAATTCCATTTCAGATACGACAGTCAGGGAGTCGGTAGGATCGAATGCATGAATAATTATTTTATTAGTAGCACACTTACATCATAATATTGTGGAATAAATAATAAATAAGAGAATCCATATGGCTGAGGGAAATCACTGAAGTTTGAGATTCAAAGCACGAAGAAGAAATCCGAAAACATCGGCTTCTTTATCAATCTGTTGAGAAGGCATAGATAATCAATTTCGAAATTCAGTTCAAAAAAGTTATGACAATGGTTAAGAATTATTACCAAATTTGCAATTCGATTAGGATTTTGGGGATGAGTGTCATCTCCAACTCGCAACATTAAAGGATTTGTCTGCAAATAAAATAATCATTAAAATCACAAATATTATATGAATCAAACCGTTCAAATGTGTTGACTTTTACCTGACGAGGAATAGTTCCGACTGTGTGCTGCAATTCCGCAATGTACTTATAAGAATGTTGGGCTGGGTACCATTTGTCTTTGGCCATTGTCACAAGAATTGCAGGATACTGAACAGCTGGGTCCTCTGGGACGTGGATATTTTGGAGAGGAGAGATTTTACTAATGACCTCACAATTTACCTTCACATCCGAAGTACCGAATTCGGAATGCCAAATGGGACGTCCCTTGTATTTGTGGTAGCGGAGCAAATCAAAATCGCTGTAGAAAATTATATAAATTAAACTGTGGAATAATATATTGAAAGCTAACTTGAAAAGGTTCTTACACAAATTCAGGAATAACTGCTCCGAAGAGATCAGGGCGTCTATTGACAGCTGCGGCAGAGTACAAGCCTCCGGGTCCTGGTCTTCGCAAAATCAAACGAGAAGGTCGTGTGTAATTATTAGCAACTAAATATTCGCTTGCAGCAATGAAATCGTCCAGTGACGAGGTAGAGAGCACTTCTCTGAAAATATTAAGAGTAACTTTTAGAAAATGGCATTTTTTGATACTCATTCACATAATACATAACTTCAAATCACCTTGGAGTGCCCAAGAAAGGTACAGCAATGATTCCATTAAATCCCTTCAAGAATGTAAGATAGAGACCATTAGGGTCAAAGAAATCATCATCAACAAGAATAGCAGGTGTTTCTCCAGTACGTTTCAAATCCTACAATCAAGACTTTCATTTAAAACAAATCTTTGAAACATCTGAAAACAATAAATTATAGGAAGTATGTATTTACTATGGGGTGCAGAATGTAAAGCACTCGAACAGTGCTGTTAAAACCAGTAAAATTAACACGAGTCACAGTGAATCTTGTGGGATCATAGTTTGCAAGCTCAGTTCTCTTCAGAATCTATAGTAAAATATTGTAAATCTTAATTATTAATTACCCACAAGCCTATAGTTCCTCCATTGAGATCTGCTTTTATGTAATCAATTTACACTAATTATTCCATCAGATACAATTATTGTACACAAACTCCAAGTGTGTAACAAATAAACTGGAAAATAATATCGGAAACACCTTCATAAAATGTTCCTGATGGATATTTATTTTTTTAAATCGCAACGAACCTCAATTTCGGATGTGGGATTTCTAACATCAAGGGTGTAAATTTCCGGCAGAGCTACAAGTCTTCTAGATCTGAAAACAACTTCACTGTCATGTTTCGATCCAGAGAGAGTCAAATCTTCTCCATCTTCAATGGGGAATTCCCTCACCAGACTTCCATTGGTCAGAGAGCGTAATTCTACTTTAGCTAATCCAGCCCCAGGATTTTCAGGGTTGGAGTATCGAAGGACGATTTTATCCCTAAAAATTTCCGAAAATTTAATTACAAAAAGAAAAAACTCGACCAATGCACTTTTATAGAACATACTAACCTATTGACGACATCAACAGTCTCCAAATGGTATTGAGGGTGAGCGGGAACAATAGTGGTCCAATTTTCTTGGGTAGGTGTCTTCAAAGAAATAGCTACTATTCTGCTGGTTGGTGCTTCACTGTCTGTCACGAAGTAAAAGGTAGATCCTTCGTTTGTGATGTATTCCTATTCAGTGAAAAATTCCATTTTTCATTCATTGACAATAATTATACTCGTTTCTTCTTTGCAAGAGCATTAATGCAACTGGAAGATATAGTTAAGTAGTTGTAATAATTTACCAATCGAGTAAAGTTGGATTTGGCGATAACAGGTTTGATATTCAAGTTAGTGTCAATACCGCCCTCGTCATCTCTTTCTAGCTTGGCCGTAAAGAAAGATACATCTTCATCCTCAATAGGTACACCGTATGGGGTGGTCATAAAGTATTCTCCATCATCAGTGACAACAATATTGCTAAAAAATCAGGTCAGCCTTACATTCATGCAAATCGAGTCGAGTGCAATAAAATAGTCATGGTGTCAATAAAAGTTAAATCACCTGCTGTAAAGGAATGGATGCTCGATGAAACTCAAAACAAGCGCATCTTCTTTTTGATTAGTGCCCAGTTTGTGGTAATAAAGTTTGTCATTTGGTGGAGGTCCTCCTTCTGAGACGCTCTTGGTTATTGTCCCTGGTTTCTGAGTCAATTGCAAACATTCATCAAAACGCGCTACAAAATCCCTTCCTAATCTCTATGAGAATTTTTTCTTACCACATAGAAGAATCCTTTACTATCTGTTGTCCATGTCAGCTTTGGGAAGCCAATGACAGATAAAACTTCTTTGAAGTCTTCATTAGTCGTAACGCTTCTAATGTGAAGGTTATATTTAGGGCTTCCACGCTTGTTGTTT
>JABASH010004194.1:0-14605 GCA_019776445.1 Tomocerus maximus | reverse complement strand
GTATGTGGGAGAGGATATTACTGTTACTATACATAATTAAGGTCTTATTTAGTCAATATAAACATGTGTACCTACATAATAGTAGCACATAGTAGTATCTCTGCATTTTATTTGTTATTTGGGTGCAATAGATATTTAGAAAGATGTAGTAGTAGATGAGGGTGTAGTGGATGCGGATGCCACCAAAGTATTCTTCACACTTGACAGAGATATACGCAATGCTCGGCCATGTTATTATACAGTTTACTTTTCCTCTCCAAGAAAGATACCTTTCGGCTTTTCCTTTGAAAGCTACTTTTGTCTGTTGAATTCCGATTATGTACAGTTAGAGTCGGGTTAGAGAGCGTATGCTCATTCTCAGTCTGTGGCCCTCTTGCAATCTCGCATTAGTTTTCTTAAGTACACTCCCTATATGCATTACAGTCGTTTCAATGCTTCGCTGACTTCTTACAGAACAGATGAAAAAAGAATTGGTAGTATTTATACACATTAGCTTTGTAAGTAGGATAGTTCAAGTTATCTTTAGTGAGTGAGTGAGTATTCCTCTCACATTTGGCCCATAAGACAGAGAGGCAAGGAGAGCATAAGACATTTCTTACAGGCGGTGAAAGTTTCTCAACTTTCTCTTCTGTGTACTTTTCAATTTTCAGTCGTTCACTTGCTTTATTCCCGAATTTTTGATTTGAATGGAAATTTAAGGCAAATAAAATAGGAGTCACTCACTCACTCCTCACTACTACTATTCTAATGGGATGCGAGAAAAGTTGTAAATCAGATACTCATGAGTGAACCTCCTTGTTACGTCAAGCCTCCGGGGTTAATAATAATAATCAACTTTACCATCGAAGCGCTCCTACATGCATAATACAATGGAACACGATTCACTACAAACAAGAACAATAAATCTGTACGAACAAATTAAAAATTTAAGTCACCTATAGGGCAACCTTATACTTGAATACTTAACTACGGAATAGCATGCACTCTTATTATCCTCAATAGAACTGCATTAATATTATCTACATGCATACTACACCATTAGATATTAAATCTTCCCATTTTCACCCTCCTGTCTTTGGAAACTACAAACTCAACCAGTATCACACTATGGCCTATACACATGTACTATGCTTGTACACCAAGCTATATAAATTCATTGCTGATGCTGATTTCAATAAACAAGATAGCATTAACTTGACATTAGCATCTTTCCCCTTGGTAATACTCAAGCCAAAGGAAACCAAGCTCAGTGCTCATCTCATCCGCATACAACACAAGTACACACAGATAAGTTAGTATACGCGTCTAACTGATTTGAGTCCATGAGCATAAACTTAATATTGCATGCCAAGAATGGCATAGGAAAACATAATGCAATAAGGCACCCATTCACTCATTTCATGTAAAATATTACAAGATCCTCTCTATATCTTCCTAGAACTACATAATTATACGTGTGCGAGTTTTCCTCTGTTTATGTTGCTCTGTTCTGTTTTGCCTTTCCACGCTCGCCTCTGTCATCTGTTTCCCTCTCCTCACAATAGAAAATAATATAGTGCTGTTCACACCGAATTCATCATTATTATTCGAGTCACTTGACAAACAATTGTCGTCTATTGGCCTCCGCCCCTCTCACTCACTTGAAATCATTTCATCAGCTTGGTTTGGGTTCTGAGCGTAAATACCCGCTATCTACTTGCTCAATCATCACATTTGCGACATGTTCAATTCATTTTGTATTATTTATACTAAGTAAATATAGACATGCACTCGCTTTCTCAGCTAGCAATTAAAAAGCATAGGTACTTAGACATAAATCTCATATAACTTGTGCGTACGTACATGGGTACGCGCAACAGTATCTCTGCACTGACTAATCCTTATGAACTAAAGATAAATTCTCTAAAGCACAATAAGTAGGAATGACGTACGTTGTAAATGCTTTGGTGTGGATGTGATTGTGATTTTAAAGCTATCGTGTCATGTCATACGTGTGTACATGTGTATCTGTATAAGAGTCGTGTGTTATGCTAACTATTGCAGCTATGTAATATCCGTCTGCCCTTGAGTAAACTCAGTGGCTCTAGTATGACTACCTATACCATAAAATAAATGCAAAGGCAAGCGAAATCAGAATGACTGACTGAACTTAACTGAAGTGAGTGACACGAACTAAACTGAACCCTCGCAGCAAAGCAACTCTGTAAATAAGCAAAAGCATCAACTCTTATGCATCTATCTCTACATTCTCCCAAAGTAAATTAAATGTATCCGTTCCTATATACTTAACTCCTATTTATGCGTGAATTTCCTGTCATATACAAGACAAACCTAAAGTACATTGGATGTTACTCAAATTCCATATGTGTAACAAACTAAAGCAGGATCACATCGGATCGGATTGGATAAGTACAAAACGAACTAATGTAAAGTGAGTAAATGTAATGATAATGAAATGAATAATAGTGAGAGAGACACAGACAAAACATAATACAGAGAGCCTATGCCAAACAAAGTTGGAGGAGAAAGAGTGTTTGTAGATGTGTGGAAAACGCACATCACATAATACACTCACTTTACTCAACTCACTCAACTCGCACTTCACTCACAAGCTCAGATCGAAATGATGCAAGATTGGAAATGAAAAGATGAAAGACAGACAGACACTAACATAGCACAGACACAAAAGCTTGTTCTACCTACCCTGCAACAAAAAGACACTTAATAGTAGTAACTATATTATACTATCCATAATAGGGATAAACTAACTGTGTGTGCACATCGTAGGTACACTATTTATGTATTTATTAAAGATCCTTACACAAAATACAAATAATGTACGTGTGTACGGTTGCATTAAGAGATGGAGAGGGGAGGCGGATTGTCCGCGAGCAAATTTCTCAATGGCAAATTTGTAATTCTCATTCTCATCACAAACTCACAGTTCACAAACAAAATATATATAGACTCTTCTCTCTACTATTACAAACAGTCAACTTTATTGCCATTCGTAGTACCTACAAATAGTAACACCACTGACATTACAACAGTAACGCACGCACATCGCGGATTAATACATATATAACTTTGGGGTTCTCTCCATTAGAAATTCAATGCCAAGTCGCTCTCAATTCCTAGAATAAGTTAGCAATGAGATTTCTTCCTTTCCGCCTACTCACTATTGTTACGGCTATGAGCACCAAAATACTTCTACTAAAATGAAACATATCTGCTTACCCTGGTGAATGGATTTATTTATATACTCCAAATATGCACTAAGTACTGAGTAGATAGGTATACCAAAACTAGTATTCAGTGTCTGCAAAATCATCTCTCTTCTTTAGCAAATTGTTTATTAACCTAATTGTTTTTCGTCAACCTGACTTCTCTGCTATAGACACTATTTCTACTTTAATATTCATCAATCTAGAATGTTTAGTACCAGATAATAATAATCATTATAATATAACCGTGAGATAAGAGTGTAGTAATGTCCCATTTATGAATATTTTTACTCCACTACTGTACTGATGAGAGTGACACAATAGGAAAACTTTCTCTATTGAAGAAAATAAGAAGCTAGAGATTAGATAATAAATATAAAATGCGTGAGTTTGCTTAGCTTATGCAAGTAAAAGCCCTAAATTAAAACGTGTTAAAATTGTGGAAGCGAGACATTACCTTAATCCGGGATTAAGTCTAGCTAGAGTAGGAGCATTTTAAAAATATCAAAGTTAGGGAGAGGTAATTTAAGAGGAGAATTGTGTTTTTAGTTTTCCTTTCGTCATACGTAAACACAGAATAAATGGTTAATCACGGATTAGCATGATATATACGCAAGGAGGTTACTTTACTTAGTTTGCCATGCATGATTTTTGTTATTATGCAATGGGGAAGAGTAGCTGTCCTTTGTGAGCATTGTTTTTATTTCATCCCCACTATACCTACACTTATGTTATAGTAAATAGTATCTTTAATCTTCAGTGTGTATAGAATTATAAATGTATGTTATGTGAGTGAACATAAGTACATACTTATTAACTGATGTATAACAAACTTTATTTAATGCATGCGTCACTTGTATACATAATGGATAGAGATATAGAGTGTATACTAATATTTTATACATAAAGCTTTTAAGGTGAGTGTCTCCCTATACTCGGTTGGGTATGAACAGATGAATTGAATGTAATGTGTATAAAAGATGCCTACTATAGATATAGCCGTGAACCTAAGTACATAATATATATGATTTATCCGAATGTACACAAAAGGATCGGGCTGAATTATAATTATAGGAAAAAACATTCAAGAGAATAAAGAGAAAGAGAAGAGAGAGTCACGATGCGACAAGTAAATCCGAAATAAGCAGACGTCCATAGAATCAGGAGCCGCTGCTTACGTTGTTGGCGTTTGAAAAATGCAAATGCACGAAAAGCCTCTTTATTATGCAAATGTGCTATTTTTAATTTTCGCTACTTTCAAAGGTTCACGATTAAAAACTAAATCAATGCAATGAGTGAGTCTGGCTAAAGTTTTTAGAGTTGGAGTTGTAGGATGGGACGGGATGCTCTTTGGTTCAGTTTGGCTGACGAGAAGAGTCTGCTGCTTTGTCTGTTATTTGGATCGGATGCTTTGCTCTATCTATAGTAATAGGCAACTTTACAAAAGGGGAGCTTTCCATACGCTCTCCATCTCATTATTTTTATGAATAAATTATCATTTTTCTATTTCTGACTGATTTCAGATCTCATTCTCAGCTCTCACTCAAGTCTCTGTCTATCTCTCACTCCATTCTTCCACTGTTCTCATCCTCCAAAAACTTCATTATGAACTCATTCAGATTCAAATCAGAATTGGATACTTAATTCAAAAAATCGCTTCCACTCTTTTTTCTAAGTACTCCGTCACGGCAACTCTCATTATATTTTGCTGAATTGAGTCAAAATCGGATGTCGGATCTGTGAGATCTACCAAGTGCTTCCTTTCATTCACTCGTTCAAACTATTTTTCTTAGGCAGCTTCTCATTCTATTTATACTTTCTTTGAATAAGTTTCCCTTGTAATTGATCTTTCAATCGCACTTTGCAGGAGACAATTTTACATTATGATGAAATACCTTCGGTTCAAAAACTTTTCCGATCGTCCACCCTACTGCGTATCTTCCGATGTGACCTTTATTGTACAATTGTGTACACCTTATCAAATATCAAAGATACCTATTAATTTTTTTAGGTAGCATATACTAGAGAGTTATATAGTTTTATCCATCAGGGGTCATAAATATTTGGATTTAGGTCTGAACATATTTTAGTGTTGCATAGATAAGCAATGTCGGTTATCTAATATGTACACACTTAAAGCCGTATCTGTGTGTCAAAAGAAACATATTGCCCCACCACACACATAACACAGAACTCGTGTTGCCATTGGCCAATCTTTGAAATTTTACGTGTGAAACTGTAGGTTTTAAAGCTAACAGCTACAAATTCGTATTAATTCGAGTGTAAATTGAAATGCCAATAAGTCATGCACTCATATAAATGTAAAATATTGAACAAACACTTTATTAGCAAACGCTCGAGTTGAGCTCACGCTTATTCTCGGTTAACTTAGTTGCATTAGCTTAAGTAAAAAGGTTCTTTAGCATTAAAGGAAAAATTTGCAATAAAATGTTTTATCAGAGACCGAATCTGGTTTCACAATAAATCACGAGAAGCTCGTGAAAAATAGCGTAAGAATAGAGCAGAGGGCGATTCAATCAAATTATTGGGTCACATTTTGAGTAGTAGAACAATAAGCATAGCTTACGACGACCACGTCCTGAGAACATAATAATAATGAACGAGGGTTTATGACTGATGTAAATATTTCGTACTTTAGCAAGAATGCAAAATGTACGTCAAGTCTGGCCTGGGTTGACCGGCAGTGGTTATTAGAGAGATATGGAAGCTAAGGGATATAGTAGATGCCATATATTTAGTGAGATATTGTGGACAAACAGGAGAAGTTAAGTTTAGGACGGTTAGACATGGCATGAAATGAGTATCATGAAATAAAATGAATAAGTAGCATGATATTGATAGGTGGTGGTGGAGGACGGTTAACGTACCGCCAACAAGACCTACCTGCACTGGATTATTAAACAAGTACTACAGGATCATAAGAAAAGAGTATACGTGCACTAATATAAGTAAATATAAATAAATAGTGGTAGTCGAGTGATAGGAACGGTGTGGGCAGGTAAGTAAACGAAAGAATGTAGCTGCCCATTCAGCATTACTACTTAAATGTAACTGTACCGTGAGCCAGAGGACTAACTAATGTCTATTACAATATGTAATAATATACGTACATAAATTGAGTGGGTGCATGTTTTTAAGACGAATGTTTCTTTTTGCATATTAGACTTTTGTGTTTCTTTGTTTCTCCTTTGTATTTATGAATTAATATTAGATTGTGGCAAGGGTAACATTTGGCAATATTATGGAGTTGTATATTATTTAAGTGGCTAGGCAAGGTGAGTTAAGTAATGAAACATTAGAGTGAAGACTAAGAAAGTAAAGTATTTTATTTAATACGTTTATTTGATATTACGAGTAAAATTGGTGCACTTTACACCGTTATTATGTATATCGTAAGCATTATAATAGTTACGGATTGCGATGTGGATGTGAAACTGTTTTGTTAATATTATTTTCAGCTTCGTTTGTTCGTGAGTTAATGACGTCCTCTGGCCGGGTAATTTTTCTGAGGTTCTGGTGCTACATAAATACTACAATAAGTTGAAGCTCTATACCAGAAGCAAATAACCTAGACAGAGAGCCCGAGTAATATTCCGTGTGATGTGTGCATTGCATTTCGACTTGAAGGGATTTTTTAAATGTCACGAAATATTTTTAGGGACACGGATTATAAGGCTTCACCATACTCCGATTTTTATGTAATACTGCATTTGTAATTAACCCTAATATGAGTTTTTTTTACCAAGACATGCCTCCTTTTTTATCAACCTGCCCAATGATTTCAGCCTTTTTCCCACTTCCGAATTCGACTCTAGCGTGATCCACAACTTTTCGGAGTTGGGTATACTACAGATACATATAAAAAGTAGACTTGTATATCATGCATCAGACTACTGGTCCCAGAATGACTTCACAACTCAATGAGCGGATGCTAATGTACATATTACACATACGTAGGTAGCAAACCTTATACAATAAGCAGAGTATAATTGTGTTTTAATATTGCCTCCTACTCTTTCATACGTGTCTACCTATTATGTGTTCCTGCAGGAGCTCAACATAAAAACATTACATACTTCTTTTCGTTAAGTACATAGTGAGGGCTCTATGGTATGGCACACATTCATCACAAAAGCCGGCATACATATCTTTGTTTTCTTTTCGCCTACCTTCATCACATACACAGAGTACTCTAACGTATATAAAATTCAGGAGCCGATCAAATGATATGCACATGCATTTCATATCGCATTATTACGTTACAAGTTAAATCAACTAAAATGCTACTTTGGTTTCGTTTACGAAACTTACATGTCAAAAAACCGACTGCCAATATGTAGACTTGTACTTACTAACTACTTCGCTCTATGCTACTACTTACGACGTAAATAATACAATACAGCACAACACATATACTTTACATCACTCAAATCAAACCTACATAAAACCTTCACTGGCTATTTACTCCAACCATATTATTCATAGATATCATTTTTTCTTGAACTTTTACTTCAACGAAATTATGCTTGCACTACTCACGTAAATAGCCACATGTCCATGAAGAAAGCAAAAAGAAAACTCTCATTCAAGATTGATATTATTTTAATTGAGCCTGTTTCCCCATTTGTTCCGATTTTAAATGGATTGGGAAGCTTGAGACTAGAGCCAGTCAAAAAACTCTATTGTCAACAAAATCCAGAACGTTCTAGTACCACTCGCTCACATCGCATCGTACAAATCATAATACGTTATGCTACAATCTGGATTTCCACAATGTACTACATACACATTAATACACACAATATATAACTCCCAACCGAATATTAACACACGAACAAAACATATTTGTTTATTAAGTACACATGCAAGTAGCCTTTTTTCACAGTCGAGCCAATAATTCCGCTTTAATAATATATCCTTGAAAGGACTCTATCTCTTTCTCTGCATTGTACCCGAAAAAACTTCATGTGATATGATGTAAGTAGAAACATTATGACAAAAATTTAGAGTAGGTGCTTTACTACTTCCGCGCTTAGCGACCTGATAATCCTAGCCTTTTCTAAATATATATACCACCCGACACATTATACCTAATTCATTTCCCTTATAATTGCAAATGATTTATCAGCTGAATCAATTTTCAAAGAAACTCCGAGAATGTCGTAGTTCACTCCAGCTCCATTCTTCACAAACTTTTCTCAACATTCATTACTTTCTCGCCCTGCTTTACATTTCTCTCTCATTCATGTAAATTTTTTCTGCTCCTTATTCATTAACAGCCCAAATAACGGAACATCTCAAAATTACTACAAATTAACGGATAGAGTCTTTGAGGAAGTCAAGCATTCAAATTAAATGTAATATTATGGAACTAACTACGACTTTCTGCATAATAAGCCAAGCCTTTCATATCCATGAGTACACCTACTTTGCAACGCATATGATTAAGTCACAATAAAGTGTCCGAAAGATCTGATATCTATAGTGGAAGATATAACTGAATTGAACTATTCTAATTCAAATGGCAATTGACTTAATTGAGCCGCTTATAGCTATTTACCTAACTTACATTTCTTTTGATACTAATTTCTGAAACACTGCACTACTTTAAACAATGCAATAAGAAATTGTTTCCTTAGGGGAAACTTCAATTTTTATTAAAGATTAATTTTATTTCAAAATAGTCTGAACTAGCAAAATATTTTATAAACAATCTACATAGACGGACATTTATTTCATGTCATCCAACAATTTTGTTGAAACCAGTTAGTTTTTAGCTATTCTGAATTTGACAACGGATTTGCTATTTGGTGTGCGTTATAAATCCCTGAATTAAATCGTTGCATATTCAGTAAAATAATGTAAATCAGGTAAGAGCAGAGTCAAGAGCAAAGAAACTAAGAAAGTGGGACATGCTGAGACAATTATAAAATATTTTCTCGCTTTTGAGTTTGAGGTCCGGTGAAACTATAATGTTGAACATTTAATGTAGAAATTAGCGGCATAGTCTCAGGGTAGATTCTGGTTCTGTGAAGATACAGTAGACAAGTGTATGGCTATAAGAATTAAGCCTCCTTTATATTGACTACTGATAGTAAGCAATATAATTATACCTTCTTTGGTTTATACATTATTTTAGTTCTCTTTCAATTCTCTTTACCGTGTCCTGTCCTCTGTTCACTAAACACACAATATTTGATAGAAAAGGAGGAAAGTATACGTACATAAATCTACGAGTAGGTAGT
Source organism: Tomocerus maximus (assembly GCA_019776445.1). NCBI lineage: Eukaryota > Metazoa > Arthropoda > Collembola > Entomobryomorpha > Tomoceridae > Tomocerus > Tomocerus maximus. The sequence continues at coordinate 5,115 of JABASH010004194.1, read as the reverse complement.
CCTAAATAGATATATAGCATATTAGATGACTACGCGTACGCACCAAACAGATTCAATTCAACGAAATGAATGCCATCCGAAGTTTCAGTAGTACTTTGAGTAGGATATGGAAATACCTACTTGTGTATTATATAACACAATGCAATGGTAGAGGGTGGAATGGATCGATTCAACTAATCACATATTCGCTCACATTATGCACTGTCGAGATCACACATAATTTCAGGATTTACTGCTCTCTCCGTCCGTGCTAATTATTCAAATATTCTCTCCCATATTATCATCAAGCCATTCTCCCTTTGCTTCAATGTACTTTGTTCAAATGCTCGACTCCGTCGTTCCCGCATATCTAATGCTGCCTAGTGGATATCACTATTATAAAATAGTAGCAGTGATAATAATAGAGCATTTGTATATACCTACATAACTTATATTTATTCTGTCCTTATATTAGTGGTGTATCTAATCCAAAAACACTTTCCCTGCTCTGTCTACTCCATACAACAGAAAACTGCCAACTAACTGCATAAATGGAAAAGCCTCTTCCAAAAATAAAATAGATTCCTTCGCTTTTCCGTAGCGACACTGCAACAGTCACGCATTGCTCTGCACTCTGCTCTGCCATCCAGCACAGTAGTAAAGTAACCATCAAATATGTTCCAATAAAACTCAAGCAACCATGGAATTTTTCTGTGGAACAACTGAGCACAATACAAAACCTCAAAAGTCTTCGGTTGAATGAGTCTCAATTACATATTCTGTATAATAGTAGTATGCCTCACATTATAGGTTACTACGTAATCTATGTGAGTAATAGTAGTCTTCAAATATACATTAAATATGTACCTACACTACTGTATCGGTTCAGCTCAGCCAGACCAACATAATTTGACAGGACACTATCAACAAAAATTCGCGTCAAATTGAAGCAATGAAATATAAATTCCCGTAGCCACACGAATTTGTTTGGTGACTTGAGAACTTGCTACCTAATAGGTTTTAAAAAACGACTGAAGAGTCAGTTTAAGAGTAATAAGGAATATAATAAGGAAGCAGGGAATGTGAGTGCTCAAGAAAACTGTTGACTGAACACATAATCATATGATGTGCATGTATGTAATAGTGCGGGCAATAATTTTGGACTAAACGAGCCCCGTCATCATCCGTATGTACTTAATGTTAAACAAAACTGAAGCATGGGTTGAAAGTGGAGATTGAAACAGCGTGCGATATATACCTTCGTAGCACATGAGAAGGATAGTAGTATCCTAATAAGTGCTACTAAACATAGACAGTTATAATACGAGCCGTAATATATGCACCCTAATTTTTCGCTCCATAGATGCAACCTTGTTTTTTCCTTCCTTTATAATTCGGGTTAAATATAGATTGTATTCGAGCCAATTTATCATTTTTCTTTAGAGTCATTTGGCCTGCCATGCCATACGACTCATCGCATAACTAACGATACGATAAACTAGCCAACTTTTACGTACACACACCATGTTATAATTTGATTTGTGAGGTATTTGATTTTTCACATGACATGATTTTCCCCACATTTTTATTTCCTTACGTAATATCTATCCTATCTTTTGTAATCATATGCACAGAAACCAGTTTCGAGTTCAAATATGAAGACTAACCTAATTAAAGGTGGGTCTTTAATAATTGAAGGTGTTGGTGAAAATAGAAATCGTGATAACCTGAGCACTAATTATTTTTAAGTGCGTAGTTGCTTTTGTATAGTTACGTGCAGCTTCTCTCGTCGTCTCCTTTCGTTTCTACAGGAGAAATACAGAGATTTAATTCCAGCATTATTTAGTTTGTGCCGGAGGAGAGCTTGGTGTTATTTAATTTAGCTTTTGCATATTGATTTTGATAATCTCGAAAATAAATTGAAACCAGAGAGAGACAAATTGACCCGGGAGGCAAATCTAATAAGTTAAGTTATATGGTTATTTATAAGTACCTACTATGACTATTTACATATGTACCTAAGCATAACTTTGTGTAAGCACCATTCTTCATCATTATAGGAAATGTAATACCTATATTGTATTTCCATTTGTCTTGCATTAGTATTCTGGAAGACCAGAGTCTTGAATTGTTTGCAGTATTAGTTATACTTATGTACTTATTTAGGTATGTTTTGTATCTATTAGGTTCTAATGCCTTTTATGTAGATGGAAAGACAAAAGCTTGTGTTTGGAATAGTAATATATTTTGTATTCATCTTGAAAATAAGTTAGATCACTGTGCTGTGGGCAACAAAGAGAAAATTCCCATAATAGTAGGGACGATATTTACAGAGAAGAGTCGACATTCTTACACAGAATATGAATTTTGAAGGAAGAGGTGGAAGAAAGTAGAATTACTTAGGAGAGCAGGCGTTAAGATCCGGATTGGGAAATGTAGATTTGAAGAAGATTGTAGTGGTGTTTGTATGGTTTGTCTAGAAGGCGGATGTGGATTCTGTTCTCTAGGTATACTGCATACAAACCCAAATTTAAAATATACAGAGGACATGATATAAAATGAAGGCAAAGGCCAGGCCACGTTTTATCAGTTCCTATTTGTGACTGTGTATTGTATATATTATATTAATATTATGCAACCAACCACCTAAGTACTAGTGTATATAATGAAATGAAAGATGCTAATATAGTCCTAAGAAACTTTCCGACACTCCAAGTCCAAGCAAAGTAAAGGAATGAAACCTAGATTTCAGTTTTGGATAAATGATATGCTGAAGAGATGAGATGAGATGTAGATTTTAGTAAAGCTTAGTCAGAGACAGGGAAAGTCTACTAGTATATGCACTCTGTGTGTACTCTATATAAGATGTTATATAATACACAGTAAATAGTAGAGATAGAGTAAGCATTAGAAGGACAAGGAGGAAGGAAGGAAATAATAATATGTGTTACTCACTTAAATGTAGAGCGAGTAGAAAGGAGTTGTATAAGGAAAATATTAGTGGTGTACACAGTGCCATGCCAGTGCCCATTTAGAATTAAGTTGATGTAGGAGCAGCTCCCTCCGCCACGTAAAAGAGCCAAGAAGAGAGACAGACATTTGAAACTAAAGAGAGCATATACAATACTCAAGTCAACTGAATGGATATTATATTTGTACATATCTGTAAATATATGGTTAACTTAACTTTAGCTTAGTAGCACTAAAGGACGTCTGTCTACATAGGTTTAAGGTACTTTGCTATTAGTTAGTTAGCATTGTATATGGGATGGGTGAGAGTAAGAGTTGAGTTGAGCGAGTGTAATAATGATAACGTAGGAAGGATATGAGAATTATACGAGGAAGAGGAGAGAGAGAAGAGAAACGAGACTATTTAATGTAGACAGGAGAAGAAGAGAGGAAAGGAAAACTGGAAGGGTCAAGTAGGGAAAGGAGAGTAAAGTTGGATATAAATTAGCATTGCTTTGCATCATGTAATCTTATTAATTTACATATTAATCAACGAATTCTGATTACAGCCCGTAGGTAATTTGCATTAATCCAATAATTGGGCCTGCTCGTTAGAAATTAAAATTAAGGGCTTAATTTATTTACGCGTCAGCCCTAAAATTATGCTGAAATCCAATATTATAACGAAAATAATCCTCTTCATTTTTGCTCCAACGGAAAACTCCACTTGCCTCATAAACTTTCCCTCAACAACTTCAACTTCACAAAAGCCAACCGAGCCGAGACAAGCCAACACTTACACCGCTAGCGACTAGTTTCTCCTATTACGCCACACGGCTACAATATTCTCATCTACACTCTCCATTTATATATAAACCTCCAACTAGTAGTACATCACACCACTGCACTACTAAATACTATTCCCTAACACAGATACCTCTCTCTCACAAAACCTCTCGCCACCAAATGCATAGACACCTACATATCACTACGCTATTTACCTAACTCCCCTTGCTTACCTTTTATTTGTATCCCACTACTTTTTCTCGTTTCGCCCAACATAATGTACTCAGATACCTTAACTACTAACCTTCCCGCACATACGTCTACAATACAAATATAAATGTAACAGATATCTCGCAGATAAGAAGGACTCTCCCTGTCTCATCCTCTTCTTCCAGTCGTACGAAAGAGACGGGGATCTGCACTCTATTTTCATCTCATGTCTCACATCCATACTACTAAAAACCTAGGAAATCACACTGAAATAAGGAAAGCAAACCAAATGAAATTGAGCATTTGGCTGTGTAAACTACAAACTACCCTTGTTTTCCATCTATAAGTATATATGTATACGGAAAGTGGGAGATGATGGTGAGAAAGCGCCTCTCCTCTCTGTCTCTCTATTATCATTAGAAATACAGCAAAGAACGGAGGCTTGAAACAATTCATCCCACAGATTAGAACTCTCATAACTTCTCTCGTTCACTTCCTTTGCTTCACTTGCCCAGCTAAAGCCGCGCGAGCTCTCGCTTGAAAAACTTTTGCAAACCTTTTCCACTCAAACGGTACATGCACTGTGCTTAGTACTTTGTCTACTCCAAACGAGTTGTTTCCTTGCCAAAAATAGGCTTGTTGACGTTGACAGCCAGAACCTTTCCCTTAACTCTTCTTTCTTACGATTATGCTACTAGGCTTAAACTTCTGTGTAGCTTCCACAGAAGATACACTTACCAACTTCCCTGTGTGCACAAAATAAAACAAATCACAAAGACCATACAATCCTATGCACTTTTTTAATAAGTCCGTTGCAGAAATTAACAAAAAGGAACAATGTATTTCTTTCCTTGCCCCAAAACCCTGTCATTGAAATCACCTAAATACTGCATCACCTGCTCTGTCCATGAACATCCATTTATAATGACATTATGTATTGTTAAGGCCAAGTTAACGCCATACTGAAACGAATGCTCTACTAATAAAAGATTTTCACATTAGAAAATTAGATAATATTATAAGCTATCAATAAGTTCAGTTAATCCTAGTTTACTAAATTTTAAAATTGACACCAGTCCATTTATCCAGGTGTGGGTGTGGGTAGATTGTCATAAAATGAACCTCTGTAATTATCAAGTTCTTGAAATATTTCTAGTATTTAGGGAAATGACAGGTGCATATTAATATTAC
>JABASH010004193.1:0-14606 GCA_019776445.1 Tomocerus maximus | reverse complement strand
GGCAATTTTGATGTGATGTATGATGTGGCAATTTTGATGTGATGTATGATGTGGGAATTTTGATGTGATGTATGATGTGGCAATTTTGATGTGATGTATGATGTGGGAATTTTGATGTGATGTATGATGTGGGAATTTTGGTGTGATGTATGATGTGGGAATTTTGATGTGATGTATGATGTGGGAATTTTGATGTGATGTATGATGTGGGAATTTTGACGTGATGTATGATGTGCGACATGATGTAGGACAGAGCATTGGCTGATGTGATGTGATATTTCCACAAAAAGGTCCGTCACTGGAATTTGGTAGTGAAGTATTGAATGAGTAATGGTGAGTTTTAGGATGGTGTTAGGTGAGTGAGTTATTAGTTGATTGAGGTTCGTAGTAGGTTCGTACGGTACGGGTACTTCTGTGGGCTAAGTCTGAAGTTGAAACTTTGTTACATTTCTTATCACCGAAAAAATCATTGTAATATTGATTTGTTGGAGAGGTTCGTTAAATCCGATTTCATTGTCTCAGTCAGTATTGGCTATATTCCTAATTTTGAATTTTTTAAAATCATATTCTATTAACTATCAACTATATAATAAAAATATTTTATCAGTTATGTCAATATGCAAAAGTTTTGGGTTATTTGTAAGTTATTTGTATTATTTTTAATCTTATTTTCAGAACGTGAAGATGCATTAATATTATTTAGCTGGAATTGTATTGTAAAATTGTGCTGGAGTCTTTGGGAAGTAGGAGTGGGGCACTAATGAATTGATGACGGAGGCAACAATAGTCTGTAAGCTTTATTTCTGCGTTCGGAGGAATCATTTTGTCTGAAATTCCTGGTTAATTCGAGCGAAGGCAAAGATTTTATAATTCACAAAACATTGTTGTCACCGAAAAAGTTCTAAATCTTTGGCTACTTTCGTTCGTACTTCGTACCCCACTTCACACTTCCTTGGACATTATTATGAAAAGATTGTTGTTCATTAATTCGTATGTTTGGTTTTACTTAGGACTCCAAGTTATCATCTACAACTATGGTTGATATTTTTCTACATTAGATGTTTTAATGCAACTCTTTTCATTGAAACATCGAAGTGATGGATATCGAAGCTATCGAAGATTCTGAAAGTTTGACAGAAGTAGGATCTTATAGTTCATCAGGGCTAGGAATCAACAGTGAACCTGTTATAGTTCGTGGCTGCGGAAATTTGACTGTATTTGGCCTTAACAATCGTTTCAAGTCTGATTTTCCTCCAGCCCTTCTTTCTAAAGTTGCAGTGGAAGAATTTCAATCAACAATTGAAAAAATCAATTCTTTACTAAGAAAGGCTCTTCCTCTGCAGATGAAATGGATTATTTTTGGATGTCTTTGCTGTTGTTGTACGTTAGGATGCTCGTTTTGGCCCGTGATATGTATGAGTAAAAAGACACGACTTTCAATCGAAAAATTGCTTGAGTGGGAGAATTCGCATTTATATAGAAGATTAGGACTTAAGTGGCGCTTGGCACAAATGCATTTGGACTCTTCAATGTTGGAATATGCCCTTGTAATCGAATTTGTACCAAAATGTAAACTCTACAAGCCGGACTAAACCGTCAGTCAGCTGTTCAAGCTTTGACATTTAATGTCTGACTGCTAATTTTATTCATTACCTCGTTTTGTTGAGTTCTGATTCTGACTATTTGATAGTATTAAGCATTCTTGTCTGTCTATAATATAGCAGTGTTAGTTATATACTGCCATTTAAAGTAGTTCTTCGCTTTGTGTTGTGAATATATTATATATGTTAAAAACAATTACGTTGATTATTGCTTAATGCGAAGCTGTAGTTTTACGCATAGAAACGTTCTCATTTAAAGTTAATTGTCTACCTACACAAATGCAATAAGTTTGCATAGGTTAGCCAAAGGCGGAATTTTTTTTATATCTCCAGGATGTCGCAAAGTGAACGTGCGTTTGTAGATCTGAATGATTCTGGAAACGAATCAGCAACACATGATGCCGAAATCGACAAAAACTTAGGACAAATTGTTAGACATTTAATAATAAAGGAAGAAATTCTCGAGCCAGTCATTTTCCGAAAATTTCATCAAGATTGGGAACCATGTACTTGGTCTTTAGCTGAGTGGGGTGCACTATTCAAAAATGAGAAGATGAGTATGAGATATGGGAAGAAGAACTGGAATAAAAAAGTAAGGGCACATTACTATTATAAAACCATTCGTACTTTATTTACTATATCTGGATATTGGGAGTACAGGTCTGTCTAGTGGTGTCAAAAGCCGCTTCTCAGATTGATATTGGGGTTCGAATCCTCAATGCTCCTCAGGTTTGTGTGGTAGTTAGTCTGGGAGAAGCTATCAGTGCCGTATTTTCGTAATTAGCATTGATTTGCCTATCTTAGTGACAATATTACGACTATCTATCCGTGCCCTGTCTGCAGTGTATGGATGTTCTGTTGGTTCTGTGCGTACTACGAGTTCTACCTAGTACAAGTCTGGACAATGGGATGCACATGAAGGGATGAGGTGGGTTGAAGTAGACTGCCATAAGTGATTTGCAGTGTGGTCACTGGTGGTCGGCTCACATGTACCGGTTCTTCTCTGACTGCCCACCAAATTGAGTTGCGAGTTGCGGGACAGTGTTGAGTCGTTCCGTCTCATGGTTCAGTATATACTCTTCACCAAGTCTCTTCGTGTAAATCTGTGCACTTCAGTAAAGTTGTTCCGGGAGTAACCGAAAGTAAGCCCTCGCGGCTTGAGCGGTAGTGTGGCTCTACTAATCAATAGTAGTGATCATACTCTCCCTCTAACACACATATCTGGATATTGTAACATAATTTTCATAACAGTTTTACATTAATGGTGTTACTTGTTTGTTACTTCATACTTTGTTATTTGCTCATTGCAGTGTCCACAATGGGAATCCGAATGTGGTAAAATTGACCTAACTTGGAGAGAATTATTAGATTGGATGAATGGCCAATTTGTTTTTTTAAATAAAGATGGATCTCCTGATGACATCTGGATTTATTACGATTATAAATATTTACCAGATGTATTTCATATAAAGTCGCCTGATGAAAAAGATTTTTTAAAGGTACTGCATTAATATTCAAAATTCATGTTATTTGTTATATAATGAACCGGGTATCATGTTGAGTCTGGGCCTGCAACGGGCGCCCGGGCGCCTTTTTGGCGAATATAATCCGCAAACCAAAAAAAAATTTGGGCGCCCATAAAGTAAGCAGATTTTTGCGGATCTAATCCGCAATGTAAAAAAAGACTCAACAATTTTTTTGGGCGCCCTAGGCTTTAAAATTTCATTTTTTGAAGGCCAGGGCGCCCAAATTTAATTTTTAGGAAGCCAGGGCATCCAAATTTAATTTTTAAGAGACTAGGGCGCCCAAAATTAATTTTTTGGAGGCCAGGGCACCCAAATTTAGTTTTTAAGAGACTAGGGTGCCCAAAGTTAATTTTTAAGAGACTAGGGCGCCCAAATTTAATTTTTTGGAGGCCAGGGCACCCAAATTTAATTTTTAGGAGACTAGGGTGCCCAAATTTAATTTTTTGAAGTCAAGGGCGCCCAAATTTAATTTTTTTGAAGTCAAGGGCGCCCAAATTTAATTTTTTTGAAGTCAAGGGCGCCCAAATTTAATTTTTTGGGCGCCTTCGGCGCCCTATTCTGGGGCGCCCAAAAGGGTACCGGCGCCCTGCCCGGATGTCATCCGCGGGACGCCTGGCGGCGCCCTGTCCGGATGACATCCGGACAAAAATTGCAGGCCCGTGAGTCAATGTTGTATTGTATTGTTGGAAATTAGGACATTAAATTATGAAGTTAGATTGTAAATTATCTGTAATCTCGAATTTTAATGTTGTTTACCTTTACAGTTAATATACTTTATTGAAAATTTGAAAAACAAATTTTGTTGGAGTAAGCTTGGATTCCCTGAAAGAAATGGTGACCAAACAACATTATGGATTGGAACTGCTGGAGCATATACTCCAGGACACTTCGACACATATTCTTGCAATCTTGTTTGTCAGGTTTATGGGACGTAAGTATTAAATTACAATTGATTATGAAAAATGTTACGCAGATTTACTGTCGAACAAAATTTTAACAATAATTATTATACATTGTATAACCTCCTGATTCTCCTGATTAATTTGATTCCCCTAATTCCTGAATTTGCACACTTACAGAAAGACTTGGCTGCTTTTCCCACCAAGGGATACTCAACATCTGCATCCAACAAGGATCCCATATGAAGAGTCAAGTGTGTATAGCCGTATTAATTTTTCTTCTTCCAAAGAGATCTGTGCTCATCTTGACGGTATATGTATATTTTATCTTTGTATATAGGCAGCTGCTACAAACGTAGGAACCTTTCCTTTCAGAGTTTATAATTTAGTTAATTTTTTAAATTGTTAATTTCATAAATATAGTAATCCACCAAATATCATATTTTTGTGCTATTAATCCTGTCAATCAGTCAATTAATCAATCAATCAATCAGAGTCAGAGATAGTTGTGTTTGTGTTCCATATTTTTAAAAATTTCCGAAAGCGATTATGAATATGTAATTGCATTTCACTATTTTAAGGTTTACAATACGCCAATTAACTTGAATTTATTGCATGTTTAGATTTAAGACAATGCAGTCCCGTAAGAGTGACTTTGGAACCTGGAGATTGTCTGTTTGTTCCTCCAAAATGGTGGCACTTTGTGAAGTCAGAGGACTTTTCCATTAGCGTAAATACATGGATTGAACTTGTAAGTACACAAATAATATTTCTATCGTTATGTTAACCAGCTAATTGTGTTGGGATTAAGTGCAGTTAGCATTATTGTGTCATTTCTTATGTATCATAAACCTTTATGTTCTGATTTGCAGCCTGGAGATCATTCAATACGCATGGAGGAGGCTATACTTCGTTCAATAGTTGCATCTGTAGTTAATGTGACGTATCCGGAAACTGCGACAAAACTCTTGAATCCTAATGAGGTATATCAGTTATCAGCTTTTTTTTAAAAAAATTTAGTCATGCCCTCTCTCTCTTATCTATCTATGGTCTTTTAGTAAAATGGTGTCTTTCACATTATATTAGTTTGCATATTTTGCCTTTGGTTGTAAATAATACAATAAATAGAACACTTTACGTTTATTATTATATATTATAATGGCCAATGGCATATAGATGGATCTTACGGATTTCAACGAATCAGATCTAAACGATTTACTTCAGCAAACGACAACAGCGTGTCTGCATGATTCAAAAATTCCTCAGCCGTGTAGCAGTAAAGATATGAATAACGATGAAGCTCATAGTTTCACAATCACAACAACAAACGACAAAACTGGTATTATTGATACAAATTCGACGGCAACCCAATGCGTCCGTGACTGTCCGAATTCCCAAGACGAACCGCTCCGAAAAGTGGCAAAAAGGTCGTATAGAATGGCATTTGACGAACTTCTAGCCCGGTCTTCTGCAATTGAACGGTTACCTACCTATAACTTTGAAGATTTTGTTAGTAAAGATAACACGGAGTGTAAATTGTTGATGGACAAAGCTGCTGATCTTGGGGTTGCAGTCAACGAAGAGAAAGATGGGGAAGAAGCTCAAAATGTTACCGTTACCAATGATAAATGTGACCAAGAAGAAAACGAGGATAGTGCGCCTACGTATTTGGACCACTTAATTAATGCCATTGGTCACCCGGAAGTACTAAAGCATATTTCAGCTCAGTTATTAAAAAATGTTGCTTTACAGCCACCGTCTAATGATAAAAAGAAATTTTAGAATATAGGTACGTCGCAGTTATTGTTACAATTCAAAACACATTTAACACATTCGAACAAAAAGATTACTATAATAAAAACTATTTCGAATAATGTCATGTCTGTTGATTTGTAGGAATATTTAGAAATATGTATTATATTATGATTTTGTTGATTGTCTATTCTGTTATTTCTGCGTTTACATTAGACGAAGCCATTGAGTAGTCTATTTCTAATGTAAACAATTTGTATTTTATTGTACTGTACATGACTAATAAAAATAATGTTTAGCCAAGTTTTGTCTTGCCATTGGGTGATATGTTTAACAATTCAAGACACTATAAAAATGCCTGATAGATGATCATCTCGATAAGGAAAACATTTCTAAACGGTCAATGGATATATTTTATTTAAACTATTTAATTCTTTTCAGAAATCGTCTCATGTGCGCATGCTATGCTGTTTCGCACCAGTATTTTGGAGGCTCGTAACACAAAAGCATAATTCTATTTCAATGATTGTGTTAGGGTCCTAAATTTGTTCAGTGCTTTCATACCTGAAAAAATTGGTCAACAGGAACTATGAAAATTCATCAATATTCCAATGTAGTTACCGATTACCGATTGTTTTCACCTTAGCCCAAGCACCATAGATGTGCACACAATTTGCTTGGATTTTGGTTATAGTCTATAACTTTTTGGAAGTCATCAGCTTTCTATTGAAAATATTTGAAAACTCGCTCTGACTGATTCTATTATAACCGGCAGATATCAAAATTGTGCTTGGTACATGAGAGTACAAGATTGTGAATTTACAAAAAACACGAACCATTTTAAAAAGGTTTTATTTCTTATTTAAACAAATAATTAGTTATTTTTAGTGCTTAAAGATTCATGATGTGGTCAACGGCATTACCAAAAATGGAATTTGCGTTTAAGGTCAGTTAAAGTCTGCAATTAGTTGATAATAACTCGGTTGTTTCCATATTCCTAATTCCTACTAATATTCTAAAGTTATGCCCATTATATTTTTAATTTTTGTCTTCCTCTCAATTTCCAAAATGTAATCAACATTCAAAATTAGATCAATCATAATGCATTTTATATGATGTGGGATATTTAATATGGACTGCCTATGTCTTTAATTCTTTTATGTAGTTGATACGATTTGGACCTGGTAGAAATGGCCTGCAACTCCAGCCTATGGCCCTTGCAGCAAACGCAGTTCGACAAATGGCTATTGTATGTTCTTACATTTCAAATTATGAATATTATGGGAGATAACTATTTTAATTCAATTATGTTCATTTTATGTACACATTTTATGTACACATCATTTTATGTACACATTTTATGTACACATTTTATGTACACATTTTATGTACACATTTTATGTACGCATTTTATGTACACATTTTATGTACACATTTTTTGTACACATTTTATGTACACAGCAAGCTCCCGTGTCAAAACCCGAAGGGAAAACAAAGTGCACATTGATTCCTGGGGACGGAGTAGGACCGGAGATGATGCAAGCTATGAAGGAAGTTTTAGAGGTATTATATATACAGTTCACTGTTTAGATACAGTTTGATCCCTATGCTTATAAAATATTGACTATAAGCATTAGCTATGCTGACTTCAATTATTTAATTGCTATTTTTCAGGCTGCAGGAGCTCCGATCGAATTCGAACAGTATTTTCTTTCTGGTAAGGGAGTGATCATGTGGTAAAATTAGAACGTTAATTTTGGGTAGGCAGTGGCATCTGTTAGAATTAGAACATGGAATATGAAAATATGTCTTTATCTCCAAAATTGTTTATGCATATTTATGTTGTTTATTATATTTTATATTGTTTGCAAATCAGAAATACCACCTTCTAGAATCCTTCTTATTCTTATTGACTATTTTATATTAAATTTCAGACATTCAATACAGCTTAAGTGCTAAACTGAACGATGTTGTCAACAGTGTTGCTAAAAATGGAATTTGCATTAAAGGTAAATCCGTATATCCTATATAATTGCTGTTACTGAGTGATGCCTAGTTTATAGTCGGGGCTCCACGAAGTTATCATGGAAGGATAGTGCCGTGATTGCATTTATAGTTCAAACAAACTGTGAAATGAAGGTGAAAATCTTCACTTTTGGATCATTGAAATATTTCAATAACTCAGAAAGTGAAGAACTTCACTTTAGCGTCATAATAACTTCATTAAACCCAAACTATAAATCTGAAAAGTGACAAATTTCCCTTTAACTTCATGATAACTTCCTGAATCCTGTACTATAAACTAGGCATGAGTGTTAATTAATTTGATGCTTGTCAAAATGTTATGTTCGTCGTCCAACGCTACTCCTGTTCAGGATTTTCATTATACGTTATTTAAAATTTAGGTACAGAATGTTTTTGAATGGTATGAAATGGTCTGCAACCCTAAAATTGTCAAGATGATCTGGTGTAATGGCAATGGCCAACTGTTCTGTTATTATAGTGGTAGAGATAGTTTATCTGATATTATGCCGTATTTCCGTTATCGATTCTACAAAACATAATTAGAGGAATATTTTTTATTTAAGGAATTCTCGCTAGTCCAGTTACAGGAGATCTGACATCTTTAAATTATCAGCTGAGGTAAATCAATTCCATTATATAAAAATATGTAATTGTTTAAAATTTTTAGTTTGCTTATATTTTGCGACGTTAATTAAGATTGTAGTGGTATTATTTCGGTCCATAAATATACTAGTTTAGTTTTAGTCTTAGGCAATTATGTCTTACTTGGAAGAAAAGATGATCATTATTTGAATGAGTGGGAAGATTTTAATTGAAGGACAGTATAAATGCATATTATTTTAACTCAATGCAGGAATTGTGTACGTGTATGTTCTTAATGCAGGAATTTACAATGCATTGATGTATTTTCTTTATCTTGACTTAACAGACAAGAATTGGATCTTTTTGCAAATGTTGTACCTATCAGAACCCTTCAAGGTATTCCAACAAGACACAAAAATATTGATATAGTCATTATAAGAGAACAGACAGAAGGAGAATTTTCGTCACTGGAACATGAAACAGGTAAAGAGAACTCAATTAATAAATCTCGTAAAGGTCCCATAAATATGATATACATTTCATTAGGCTTCCTTCACATGTGCTTTCTGGTCCGCCCAGTAAAAATTATTTTTTTCAATTTGTTTCATTTGTCTAGGAGAGTATGTATTTATAATGCAATATACAATGGTACTATTATACTATACTGGTATTATAATTAGGTATTATAGGAATGTAAAAGGGTTACCCACTTGCCTCTTTCAACTTTTGGGGTTTTGAGTGGTTTTATTTTGTCGTTATCTGGCTTGATTCACTCGGGGATCCGTATAGTCTCAAAGTGCCTCCTTTGAAACTTTGGGATTGAGATAAATTATGTTTGAGGCCTTAAAAATTGAGGGTGTCTTGTTAAGGGTGTCTCGCGACATTAGTGCAGAGAACTGAGACAGTTAAAATTGTATTCTGAAAGTAGAGGTTTCTATCTAGGGTAGGGCATATGAGAGTCAGATTTTTGAAAAGATGATTTTCAGTGTACGAATTAATTTTTTTAAAAAAATTTGAAGCTGGTGTTTTTTTCCTATTTACAATTTTAAATTGGAAAAAAGGAGGCTATGATGTGTCCTAGTACTTTCTAAGGGCTTATATCCGCTCAGGGAGATTTCCCTACTCAAAGCTGCTGGTTCATTTATACCTAACGCTTTGCGGGCAGTATATAATGTCACAGCCGTTTCAGAGTTTGACTAACTTTGGCCCATATTGTGAAAGCTCATTCTCCAGGACATAAGTCGACCTTAAGCAATTTAGCGTCTTTAGAAGTCAGAAGTAGAATTGAAGAAAGAGTACACTTTGCACAGCACTCTCTTTGAAGATATTCTTAATGCTTTACGAAAGTTTTAACTTTTTCGGTATATATCATAGTTGCCTTTTTCAATTCATGATCAATAATGTAATTAATGCGTTCGCAGTGAAAGGAGTCGTAGAGTGCTATAAAATAGTTACCGCCGAGAAATCAAGAAGGATTGCAAAATTCGCGTTTGATTACGCTACAAAGCATGGACGAAAAAAAGTCACAGGTAACATTTTTACTTCTTTTTTTCACATACCGAGCACAAAATCCTCTGAGCAATTTGTCTTTTAATGTTTTTTAATGGTTTTTTTAATATTTGTATTTTCAGCTGTTCATAAGGCAAATATTATGAAACTGGGAGACGGCCTTTTTCTTAAATGCTGCACTGAAGTAAGTGACTTTTCCATGTACCATAATCTAGATCTAGATGCAGCTTAACCCTACTGTTGAAAGTTTCCTTGTTTCACGATGAGAACAGAACGCACTTTATACAGTTCCATTGCACTCAACCAACCCACAACTACTATTTTAAATATTATAACTTTCTTTTAAATCTACGAATGTCAAATATTTGCAGCTTGTATTTATTATTTGCTTCGCATAATGATAAAGAATACAATTTATTCTGTTTTTTTTCCTAATAAACTAAAAATTAAATACCATTTGAACTTGCCAACATTTGTTACACGTTTCGGGACGAATCAGTGCAGTAATGAATTCGTTTATTTTTAAGGTGGCTAAACTGTATCCCTCAATCCAATTTGATTCGATGATCATTGACAACTGTACTATGCAAATGGTATCTAATCCCCATCAGTTTGATGTTTTAGTAATGGGTAAGTGAATTAATTATTGTACACATAGTTAATACCAATGAAATGTACCCCGCCAAACTAAGCCAAGTAATCTTTACTGCGAAGGTAATTTGTACGGATCAATTGTTGACAACATAGCGTCCGGGTTAATCGGAGGGGCTGGTGTTGTTCCCGGTGCCAGTTACTCTGCAAATTCAGTTGTGTTTGAACCGGTAAGCAAATCTTCTCTTAATATTTTCACCAGTACTTTCTAACAGCGACCACCTATGGTATTTTGAGGTGACTGTCGTTTTGATGTTCTTTTATTATAATTTGTTCTATTTTTAGGGTGCAAGACATACGTATGCGGAAGCTGTTGGGAAAAACGTTGCTAATCCTACTGCTATCCTCCTTTGTGCTGCCAAAATGTTAAAACACGTCAACTTGCAGTATCATAGCAGTTTGATAACTAAAGCAGTGGAAAAGGTGCTAAAAAATGGAAAGGTACATCAACGTTAATAAGTATTATTAATAATATTATAGCCATTTATTAGTTATTATATGTCCGCGATTATTGTTTTTAGGCTCTTACTAAAGATTTGGGGGGTCAAGCTTCAACGCAAGAGTACGTGTACGCAGTAATTGATTGTCTTCCTCGTTAGAAAATATATTTAATTTATTCAATTGAAAAGTAGATGAACAGCAAGTTGTCTAGTTACAATGATAATATTATAAGGTATCTCGAATTGTATACCTTTTCCTATAACAATAAAAAAACCTAATGTCCGCTTGTTCGCTCCACGCAACATCAGTTATCTGTCAACTTTAGCATGAATTAAAAATTTACAAGACAATAATTATTATGAGAAAGGCACCCTTTTCGAAATGAAACAATTCAATACACTATTATTGCATTTATTGTCAGTATTTTAAAATCTAAAAGTGTTTGCTTTTTACCTGTACTACAGTAATTTAGTGAGTAATGACAATGACTTTCACCATATGAATGAAATTTCCCTTTTCATGCCTGAACTCCCTATAAAACTTTCACCTGTGAAAGCAGACGTTAAAAGTTTATATTATATAGTTTAGGTTTACATAGAGAAAGCTCTAGTACTCTAGATGGAAAATGAACAAAAAAACAGGCGCAACTATTTCGAAAGACACTGTAAATGGAGAAAGATGAGTAGTATGCAGCATGATCGTACAAATAAATACAAGAGGAAGTGCAAGATGATTATTAGTATATATCTTACTAATGAGCTCATTTATTTCACATCACAACACATGAAAGATATACGTACGATAATGTACCTGTCCTGTCTGGCGTGTGATTCAATTCCCCATTGTTATCATTGCATATGGGAGTATCAACCATTTGACATCTCTAATTCTCTACTTGCTCTTGCTAACAATAAGTAAGTTGTCGCTTAATGTATAACAATCTCAAATATATATATTAATAAAAATACAAAGATACAAATTGAAAAAAAGTCATATAATACTATACAGATATTCTTTTCGATTTGCTTATAATATATGTGTATACACGTAAAAGGAGTTTTTAGCCAAGATAAAATTAACATATTTCTAGTATTATCTAATGTACTGTATGTACGCTAATTAATACATCATTTAGTTTGTATACATACACCAGTCACAAATGCACACACAACAACAACAAATATCTAATAATATTTTTCTATTCACATGTCCTAACAATAACAAGTAGTCAATACAATCAACACATTCGTTTGCTAATTAATTTATAAAGTTACAACAATAATGGTTAACTTGAGGCTGCATTTATATTTTAGTTTCTCGACAGGATGCTCTTATATTTCTAGTACTTTTAATATTATCATATTAAAACCCTGTTCAAATATTACCTAAATACCTTTTCAAATGCTACAGAAAATCTGGCGAGGATGAGGACATGAAGGGACAACCAAAAATAATACGTATTATTGTACACTACAATATTTTCCCAGTCAAGACTAGAAGGTCGGTTAAGTCGAGACTCATGTCTGGCTGCATTTAATTGTAAACAGAAAAGAACGGACAAGAAATCGTGGTCATAAAATAGCCACTAAACATTGTTGGCTGTAGTCGATTGAAAAACATCTTAGCTAGTGTGTAATGTACTCAAGGATTTTGTGCTTGGCAGTCGAATGGACAATAATAATGTAAATAAATGCATCAATGTAGTTAATACTTTGTTTTAACCCAAAAAGTTGCTTTTATGAAAGCCGCATTACGTGTACGTAAGTATGAAGTAAGACTATCCAGAAAATCTGTAGAAACATTACTTTTTTACATTTAGGTACTTGCATCTCTAATCCTATTTATTATTATTATTGGTAGAGCTATTAAGCTATGCGTCACAGTGTTGGCCTGTCTAGATTTTTATTTATGCAGTATATAAAAGTATCTATTTAAAGTTAGTGGTTAGTCATAATTATTATATTATTGTGAGTGATTTATTTACATAATTACAGATTATTCGAAGTTCAAGTCTATGACTTCCTCTTTACATAAGATCATACTTTATACTGAGACAACAGTGGCAGTGGCTGCTTCTGGTGGCTAACTATTATATTCTTCTACAAACCCCTCAAACTCAGCCACAATCACTATTCATAAATAACTTTCTTTTCCCCACTTTTCCTACCCCTTTTCCCTACACTTGTAAGTCCTAAATTCATTTTGATCTTGTCAGTATTCGCGTCATCGACTATTTATTTTGAAAAGCAGAATTAAAAAAGACATTTAACAAATTCGAGTCTCAATCTCAAATGTTCAATTCATGGAATAAGTTCTCAACTTCAACAGAAAGAGTGGTCAAAGGCCAAAAGTACTTAAATCGCACATCAATTGGCAGCAATACATTGTCAGGGACAAAATGAGTAAATGTAAAAAAAAGAAGTATCAATAAATTATAAGCGTTCAATTGCTGTTTGTGAAATGTTAGGAATATTTCAGTTACTGTAACCATCTGTGGGATTACGGCAAATCATGTCTATTTCCTACATTAACAATTTTAGAGTATGATGCAGTATAACATAACTAATGTTTCTACAATTAAATGTGATCAGGAATAATTTAAAGTCGTAGTACAAACAAAATCAATTTGCTACAATTATATACAAAGATAATTAACTTCATTGATTGTTTCCCGTTCAAGACTCACGATTCACGATCGTCTCTGTTGAACAAGTTTTCCAACCAATGAACTTCTTATAACTTTCAATAAAATTATTAGCACTGCAATTGTAATTGAATTTGACAATTTAAAGGAAAAGTCACATAAAAAATTCAGACAGTGCAAGTCATTGATAAGACTTACATTATTGTTGTTTCATTCGTTTGGTGTCAGATTGTCAAATATTTTGTACACCGGATACTAACGTCCAACTGCTTAATAATCTGTCACCCACTTAATATTGTCTTAATTTTAAATGTTAAGATTTTTAAAGGTTACGTACACAATACGACGGTTTTAATTAATAATTATAGGATATTCTACTTGTGTTGAGCAGTGCGATAACAGAATTGTGTAACTAGGACATGGAGAATCCCCGAAGACAATTCATTTCGGTCTGATCGAAACTATCACATATTAAGCAACCTCGGCTACCGTACTTTTAAAAATATTAATACTACCAAAACGCGGCATAACTTTTTAATAGTCCACCAAGGGTTTGCTTTTCAGGATCCGACCGCGTGAGCTCATCGATATTTCATGATTTGGCTCACTGTCACTTGTCTCAGCATAATTTGGACGGTTACCTCCTCTTGTTAGACGATTAGGCTCACTTTTTCTTTTCTGAAATGTACAAATGGAATTATTATTTAAGGAACACACGTTTAAATTTTACATTTTACGGAGGTAAATGATACCAAAGAGTCTTTGGCAAAGACAATGAAATTGCGAATATAATCTTTATCTTAAATACAATCTAACGACAACGTGAGTATTTAAACAAAAAAAGTAAATTTGCTGGTATACGGAGAACTCATCAACAGCACTTTCGTAAACATGACATTGTTTTTTCGTAAACTAAAATGGCATTATCGTAAACTTCCAATATCAGTTTCGTAAACATTTGCGTTAGATGCCAAAA
>JABASH010004192.1:0-14609 GCA_019776445.1 Tomocerus maximus | reverse complement strand
TCGTCTGCTCTAGAATCAACAAAATGACATTTAAGCATAAGGCCAGCAATGTTGTGTTGTATTGTTAGGAAATGTTGTATTGTTGTATATGCATTGTGTTAACATTTACATACTTATAGGTACATGTGAAACGCAGGAGTAGGTACAAATTATAAATACGTAATTCTTTATACACACTTACTAATATGATCTTAATATACAATGATATTATTTTTAAGAAAATCCATGAACATGATGCCTATGTGTATTTATTTACCCAAAAATTACGCACACACAACCTTCACACACTACAAGAGCTTATAATTCTTCTGAGTGTGTTGGAGATCAGAAAGCGTCAAATAAAATTCCTTTAGTAAACATAAAACTGGTAGAACAATTGTATAAGCTGACATAGGTATTAGCTTGGTATTAACATTACATTACCCCATACATAATACACTCTCTGTGAAGGAACGTCTAAGATGCTGGCATGCCTCATATCATGCATAAGTGAAACAGGTAGCTTTTATTACATGGTTATTTCACGGTTGGTTCATCTCTTATGATCACTAAGAGCGAAATAGTACCTATCTACTATCCTGTTTACTAGTCTTGCCCTGCGATTAAGTTAACCTTTACATGATTTACATTAATTTTTTGACGCACCTAGCCCTATCCAGTACTTTTACTTACATCTTGTACAACTATACAATAGCTAATTAATTCTATGAATGAAGATATACAGTTAGACTAAACATATAAAAGAATATTCTTAACTAATACTTCTTAGTATTTATATTCAAGTAATAAATAATAACAACTTGAGTTGTCTATCCATTAGTTTAACCTTTGCCTTTAGTAAAGTTTCTATCCATGTCATGTGGCCAGCTTACATACTTTAGGTGTTTTTTAAAATAATTTTTCAAAGAATAAGCTAGTACCATTAATAAGAAGGTAGTACATCCTTTTTACACTTTGCAATGTAAAGAATAGCTATGAGGATAAAAGTTAAACTTGTGGAAGTCCGCTTGTTCAGCTGCTCAATTGCAAGTTTCTTTAGGAGCAATAATATTGTAGTTTGAAACAACGAAAGGAATACAAGCCTACGGCTATGTATACAATGGAGTTGGGTTTAAAAGTATGAAAGCTAAAGGTTCAGTTCAACTCTGTGAAATTTAGGTATACGATATAATGATATAATGCATTCTCTCATTACAAATATATTGGTATATGTTTACGTATTTTTGCATTGGGTGCGGGTTTGGTTGACGTGCACTGTCATTTTCATGTAAGATGTACATGTACATTGTATTTCTTCAGAACGTGCATAATACTCGGAGGAGTACCTTGAGTGGAAGTGCATAAAGGCAGTCTAGCCAAGTTCATTGGTGGTATACCAGGTATTTGATTAGATTTTTTAGCTGACTGACTGTCGTGAGTATTGTTGGTGTATCGCTATCTTGTCTTGGCTCTGGCTCACTTGACTTGATACTCTCGACGAGAGTCTTTAGAGAGAAGGAAAAAACAATCTCTTAGCACCTTGTGGTAGATTTTCTTAACTGACATTACATTACTCACTCCACTTCATAGACATACTTATCAAGCTATCGAGTTGATTATGTACTTGAGGTGAACACACTCCAAAGTAGTCTCTCACTTGGGCTCTTACACTCTTGCCGAGAGGTAGGTTCACACAGGTTACGTTATTTTACTGGTTGACTTTGTCTAAGTTCTTTTCCTTCCCCATCCTTGTCAACACCCAATGTTTCTATTCTAATAAATAGATGCAAGTGAAACATCCCGACATAATACAATCTTACAGAGCCTGCTTTATTTAACCCGAAGGTTTTATCTAAACTTTTATTTTTTTGTATGCAGGACAGGAAGGAAGTGCTCGATAATCTATCTCCTTATAGTAAAATCACAATATTATAAAAAGTTTTTCGCCAATTTCGGAACTTTAAGATGAAGCCGACGGTTTTTCTAGTGACAGTGATTTTCCTAAATTTCATCGGGCTGTCTCTTTGCCAATCCCAACTTTTCTCGGATTTTGGCAATCTTTTCTCTTCTAAGAAACGAGTGCAAGATACGGTAAGTCCTATTTGTATAAGCTCAATAGTATTGCAAGACCTATTCAATCATGTAGGTAGTAGCTAAGTATTATTATGGAGAAAAGCACGCGAGGTAAAAATAAGCCAGAGATATCTAGACTCGTTAATAGCAGAGTGTTTTTCATAAGAAAATTGTAAGACAGTGAAATATTCCCATTTCCTCTCCAGCAAGTGCTGTTGTTTGTGGAGAAACATAGTTAGCTGTTTTACGCATACGGAAAATATTCTTGGTGTGAGCTACAACACCCTGGCATTAATATCTTGGAAACAAATATAGAACAGACAGGTAGGTCGTTTCCCCTGAATCTAAGTAAAAGTAATGATGGATTGTTGATGTAAAGGTAAGTGATCCGTCAGCTGCTCCAGTCAATCATCCGAGACGCACGACGATAATCGATGTTCTCAAGGAACTCAGAGCCACGACGTTCCTCCAGCTAATTCAGCAAACTCAACTCGGCGAGGCTTTGCAGGGCTCTGGCCCTTACACCGTATTTGCTCCTACTGATGACGCTATCGACAGACTTCCGAAATGGGCTCAGAGAAAACTACTGTCCGACTCGGAGATGTTGGCTCAAATGCTCGTCTACCACATCACAGTGGGCAAGATCACGTCCAAGGACATGAAGAATGAGCTCCGCATTCCAACGCTGTACCATGGAAAACCTGTCACCGTCCGCCTATATGCTGATCGAGTACGGTCTTTAATCTTTTAACCGCACCTTAACTCAAGAAACCTTAAACACAGCATGATTTTATTGAGAATTTATTCAGTAGACATAGTAAGTCTATGTGACCGAAATACATAAAACCGGGAAATCCTTTTTCTGACTACAGAAACCAACAGTCAACCATGTCACGCTCACAGTTCCTGATGCCATTGCTTCCAATGGGGTTGTCCATGTCATTGGTGACACGTTGTTCCCAGTGCCGGTGGGAAATGTCTTTGAAGTCCTCGATAACTGCACTTCCTTCTCCAAATTTAAAGAGTATGTGGTCAAGGCTGGTTTGGAAGATGAACTCAAGACTTCAGGTAAACCAAATGACTTTTGTGGCACTCCAAGGGATTTTCACAATTTTTATTACAGAATTCGGACTCAGACTCAATTTGAACTCTCTTTCTATGTACATACATACATACCCGAAACACAAACTAAATGTTCCTTCTTTTCACAGTAGTTCAGTATCATAATATGATTCCACTCTAATACTACAACCCAACTCGCATTTTATACAACTACATTGTCAGGAGATACCTTCGCAAATATTTGCATTGTCCTCGTCCTCGGAGTTGTCAGACTGTATAGTACCCGTATCTGAAGACTCCCGGTTACTGTATAATGTACTCCCAGTCCCTGACGATATACAGCAATAGATTATGTCATGTATAATATTGTACAGTAAAATAAAGTCTAGTTGAGTTGAGTCCTTTGCTGTGGGAAGATTGGCCTTTCAGAAGAAATTGGGCCTAATCATGATTTATTGTATCTGTATGAAAACGCACGCACACAGGGAATCCAATGACTCTGTTTGCTCCGACGAACGATGCCTTTGACCTACTCCCGTCCCGTGTAAAGGAGATGTTGGAGAACTCAAATGAAAACACCTCAACTACTAGTAAGTCTCATACTTTTAACTATTCCTTCGTATCTCGCCATGTATACTTCAATTCGGCATTTCATTTCCGCTGCTCGGTTTCACCCGGAGGAGTTCCTTCTCTCTGGGGACTGGAAATTCTCTTGTCTCTTATAATAGGACCAAACGATATACACAAAACATGTTCAGGGAATGTAGTCCTGAATTCTCTCCTCTCCTACACGTGCATACATGTACCCTTAGCACATTCCAATGTAAAATGTGCAGTAACATAAACATCGTACCAAACCTATTTAATGTAGTTTGCATTGGCAGCCAGTGCAGAAAGTGACGCAGAGGTTATAAATCCTAAAAAGGTGCAAAATATCTACCAATGTATTAACATTGAGTACAAGCAAGAGGATTTAGAGGATAGTAAGTATTTGTGTTGCTATCGGTAAAAGTAAATATGAGAACAGTTACATTCCTTGTTTGGCCTTGGCCACTCTAGTTTTTCGTCATCAAATTACACAAACCCATATATTACAGTTGGGCATTCGTATTCTTAGTTCTTAAAAAAGTGCACATGGTAGATTGTTTTTAATAGTAGTAGATAGTTGTCAAGTTCACATCTTGTAACTACTTAGAAGAGGTGCTCTACTTCTATGATAATTATTATGCATTACTCTATTAATTTTATACTTACATTTACATTCCACTAGAACGGGGGCATTGTGATATAAAATAGATTTCTTTTGCCCAGGAGTTTTGCGTTCTGCATGATCCATAACTTTCAGAAGTATCTCAATTGGTCTTTCCAATTACGCTTGATATTTCGACAAAATTGGATTCCTAAGTAAAATATATATAACCCAGGTCTATTTGCTAATTGAAATAAAGTTAAGATGCGAATATAAACATACAATGTTGTAGAAAGGACATCTATGGATGGGTACAGCTAAAATAGTAAAATAAAACAATAGGCTTACGTAACCATTTACGAATACTTACTGTTACTATTAATTACGAAGAGAGCACTCTCATTCATTTACACAGGCAGAGTGGAATGTAATGAGTAGTACTAGTAATGAGCCATTATAATGTTTTAACATGTAAGTCATTTGTTGCTGTACTCATTGTTTTATGATACAACAAAGGCTATTATTGTGTACAGTGCTTCAAAATTACTAAGTAACTTTCCCAGGCCAAAATGATTGTCGAACTAATGATACTAGTCTTTAAAAACTGTTATTTTAAAATCCAATTCCTTTTCCAGTACTATGTGATGTAATTTCTGTAGACATGTGCAAGCTAGAGATAGATACTGGGTTTTATTTGCGTTTATGCGAGCCGTAGTCCATCACAGAAAATACATAATGTGATTGCTCTCTATATAGATACGTTACATATTTAGTAAATAACTGAAGTGGCACTGATAGTTTAGAGTACCACCACCATTTGTTACCACACATGAACCATGAGAAAACATTGAAATGAATAAATGCATAGGTACTAATTGCAATTCATTAGTGAGCTGGTACCTAGAGGAATGTTTGGTATAAGTAGAACTGATGAAGATACGTTTGGTTGATTAATGAGCTAATTGGAATTATTGTCTTTCTATATAAAACAAAGCAGGATCGGGGACTATCAAAAATGCTCAGGCGATGCTTTTGCAGCACGTAGTTCTCGGCACGTATTTCAGTCCAGCCTTTAAAGATGGCCAAGAGTTGACCACTGCTGCAGAAAGAGAACTTTTGATCGGGGTCCGAAATGGTAAGAGCTCAATTTCTCTTTTTTCTTCCGTCTAATTTGATCGATTACTTTAGCTCGCTCAGTTTACTTATCCACAGACTACCAATTCAGAACTAAGGATGTTGAACGAAATGTAAGATACGTAATAAGGGGTCAACTCACAATCAGAGCTCTAATAAGGCTATACCGCAACCCACTGTTGTATTCCCTATACTTATTACAATTACATTAGACAATGCATGGTAATAATGCTCTGAAACGGAAAGTCTACAAGTTACACACAATAGCAGCTCGTTCACTAATGTCTGATGGATTATGTATTGTTAGCATAAGTTTTCCTTTTTTGCTTCCTATACCTTTTCCATTTCCCTCTCATCTCGATCAAGACTAGAGATTGATTGACTTTTAATTAAATTCATGGATGAACAGATCGTCTTCGAGAAGTTGGACTCGGACGCGTGCTTCGTTCCGACATACCAGCCACTAATGGAGTCGTTCACGCCATTGACCGATTTCTGGCCTACGACGATATCTGCTAAGAATATCTCTCAACTAATGTTCTTGGGTCTGCGCTGCGTATGAGCTAACCGATGCAAAGTCTATAATACTCCTTTATACCTTCCGTCTGCCGTTTTTTAATAACCAGCCCTTACCATGTCTCGAGAAAAAAAAATTACATCACTTTATTCTTCTCAAGTTCGTGATTTCACTTTATTGATTTTCTTATACTTCATTGAAAAATATGGTTATCTTGCCGTTACCAACCAAGGATGAAGAATTATTTCAAGAACATACAAAAAGATTGAAATGTTTGACTATAATATATTAAGTATGTATATTGGAACATGGCAAATAGTTTCTACTCATTACAGGGTTGGCAAAACGGAAGAAGGTTCAAGATAAATATTTAGGGTAATCGACCAGCGTCAAACAACGTTTACATTTACATATTATTAGTAAGTGTAAATGTAATTATTGCAGATTGCAAATGTGTATTTTATTGTATTTTTGTTATAATTGTAATAATATTAAAATACGTGTTACAGTATAGAGTAAGTAGTATTAATTATTATTATTGAGGAACGAGTTTATTCTTATTTCTGAAAGTTTACCGAATAACTTCCCGAATCTGGGTCTTGTTGTAGTTTAAAATTATTTGTTGAAAGACCAAAAGGTCTTAAAACCATATTCCCCAATTCCTTTAATTTTCCTACGAAATAAAAAATAATTTTTGTCATTTATCCAAATTATTTACTTTCACTGGGTTTAATGTAGAGTTAATTTGGCATTTCAAACTTACCCATCATTTCTGTTTTTAGTTTTTCATTGCGTTCATTGATTTGACCGGGTAACTCCTTGGTTTTGATGAAGGCATCTCTGTTTCCGGGATCCAGCTCTACAATTTTTGTGTAATCGACTAGTGCTTCATCTAATTTCTCAGATTCTTCATACAGTTTAGCTCGCCTTAATAAAACCTTCATATAATTTGGGTTATTCTCTAAAGATTTGGAACAGTCTTCGAGGGCACTTTCTTTCACACCCTATAATAATGAAACAAACACAGATTAAAGACAATTGTAGATCCTTGACCGTTGATGATTGTTCATCGATCTTCTCATTCAAGTTTTTGATAGTTAGCACAGCAGTATGAAACACTGTGAATCAATAATAATTACAAATCGCGTACAAATTAATGGGGCATGGTGAAACTGCTGGAGTCGTAGTCAGAAAGAACAGACGTAGACGTAGATGTAACCTATGTGATGTGATGGTATGCATAGTATGCAATGTAGTAGCAGTGTACTCTATTTGTCGTATATTTCCTAGTATTGAATTGTGAAATGAAAGCAAGACCAGTAACATACCAGAATACCACTACCAGTAGTACAGCAGTGCAGGAGCGAATTCGCTCCTGAGAAATTAAAGAATGAGAAAGCAGTACAGTTAGTGGTAGCAATTTGGCCGCATGTGAAATTGTGAAAGTTTTATGTAGCATTGTAAATTGTATAATTTCTCTCTCTCTAATAATCTCAAGGAAGGTATGTCAATCGGGTGACGGATTGACAGTATTGATTATTATGTGTAATAAGTATATTAACATTTATTACTTACCAACTTTACTTTAGCAGCGGATCGATTGGAATATAGCACACTACGAAAATCTTTCTCACGAAGAGGGCAGCGAAGAAGGCCTTTTGTGTAACTTAGTATTGAGTCCCGGTATTGCTCATTTTTGAATTCTTCATTGCCTTTTTCTTTCAATTCTTTGGATTTTTCTAATCTCTCCTAGATTCAAGGAAACAAAAACACCTTTAGAGACGCATAGTTTTATTCTCAATCTCATATTATTATACCGTATAACTCAATTTAAAATTTAATTCGCCCCCTCGTATTAGTTCACCCCGGGGATGAAAAAATAATTTACATGGCATTTATTAATAGTTCACCCACCCTAGGGTGACTATTAATTTTTCGCATTAACGTTAAGCGACTGACTAGGGTGAAACAATAGTTCACCTCGGTGAACTAAATCGGGTTAATAGGAATTTAGGGATCTGAACTCTGAACTCGACAATAAAATAAAATCATTATTTTATGTAGCTATTTCTATAAAAACAAATTCAAGGGGAAATGTCATTCAGTAGGGTTTGAAGCTGTAATCAAATTCAAATAAAGAAGTAAACCAGCCATTTTAGATGGAACTTTTTTATCATAACTTTTTGTTAGCGTATTCAGGAATCACTTAACATTGCAGGAAAAATCTATATATTTTGCTATTCCCGTCGGAATTAAGCTGAAAATATTCCCAATTCTGGGCCTCATGAATGAACCTCATGAACTGAAACTACTGTTATTTCATGCTTGATTTTTTGACACATTTTAAACAAAATTAATAATTGTTTAGAAAAAACAATCTTTATGAATTTTTAGAAAAAATGTGGGGCTGTTGTAACTTCCGACTAGTAAGAAAAGTGCTTGACCGATTCCAACGAAAGTACGCCAAAAATTGAGAAACGGATATTTCTTTGCCACCTATATTCTTAGAATTGCAAAATTAAATTAAAAAAAAATTGAAATGCAATTTCTTTTTAGAAATTAAAAATTAATTTTGTAGAACCCAGCTTTATTTCTTCAAAGTTCTACTAGAATCATATTAAAGAGCATCCTAAATCCTAAATAACTATTTTTTATCAGTAAATGCAAAATAAGATTGATCACTTTTGGTGACCCAGTGACTAACCCCTAAACTGACACGAGGAATTACAGCCTGTTGTCGCAGTCGGACGGAACTACACTAAACCGATTCGGATGAAACCTTCATCAAAAATTGAGTAAAGAATTTCTCTTTTGTTCAGAATTTTGTGTCTTTGATTTTTAAAATTTCTAACTTAAAAAATACAGTATGGCGTTGGAGTGGTAGGCATAGTTTAGTTTAAGTAATTTTGTAAAAAATTATTATTTAAAAATTAGAATTTAAAAATTAGAATTTTGAATTTTGAAAATCTAAAAAGGGAATCCTTTACTTAATTTTTCCATACTTCACCGTGAAAAGTTTCCCGACAGTTCTCTCGGGTTTTCACTCAATTATTGTTCAAAAATAATTATTGAAGAATAAACATTTATTACGACAAGGCTGCCTATCAAATCAAGAATACTCAATTAAAAAATCGTAATTTGGTTACATTATACAGAAATGTCAATCTAACCTGTAGTTGAAGTTCTTGTTAAATTCGATTCTTCTTCTTTTAATTTTTCTTCATCAACCAAATCGTCAAATAACTCTTCTTCCCTTTCCTCATTTTCGTTATCATCAACAGCAACATCCTCTTTATCTACAGCAACAGCAACATCCTCTTCAGCATCAAAAAATTCAGCAGCGTCTTCAGAAGGACCAGAGTCATTAGGGTCAGGTTCGCCTGACTTACTATTGTTTTCTGAACGCTGATCCGTTACATTTTCATTTCGATCCATCGTTCTGTCTAATTGATTTCAGCTGGGGTTCAGCATCAAAAAATTCAGCAGCGTCTTCAGAAGGACCAGAGTCATTAGGGTCAGGTTCGCCTGACTTACTATTGTTTTCTGAACGCTGATCCGTTACATTTTCATTTCGATCCATTGTTCTGTCTAATTGATTTCAGCTGGGGTCCGATCAGGGGTGGCGAATGGCGAATTACTCACAGCGATACCTAATATTTTATTGTTATTTATTCAGTCTGTCCAAAAACAGTCTACTATAAATTTTATATTGACCTCCCGAATTCTCCTATACTTGTAACGTTTTTAAAATGTAAATTGAATTGAAGTAACTGCGATGAGAACTTATACTATTAATTTGATTGATATTGATAAGTTTACCTTCTTGTTATTATTGATATGATAACTGAATGCAAAACGCTCAATAATCATAAAGAGAGTATTTTGGACGTGAAGGCTGCAGAAATGTTACATAATAATACGGAATGAGAAAAGACTGCCGAGAACTGATCCAATAAATAATATACTAGTTTTCAATCTTTATCGAACAAAATATTGTTTTTCAGTAGCCAGAATTGGAAATATTGGAATTGTAGCTGCCATTTAAAAATTTAAGATTTGGTGAATAAAACAAGGAAAAATCGATGAAATTGTATCACTTTGTAATGTTTACAATGAGTCACCAAATTATTATTCACAGGCACACGTCGCTACGATAGGTCAGAGATGAATTCGAATGAATCTCATTTTTTGCTGTTCGCTGACAAGCAAATGTTAACTTGAAATCGGCGCACAATTTCTTCATGTGACAACCATTCTCCACTACAACCGAATCACACGTAAGTTGCTCTCCCAAATTTTAAGAATTTTTTGTGAAATTACTGCTTGAAATTTTATTGTTTTAGTTGGTAAATGTCACAAATATATTAGTTAATCTGTAACAAGTCGAAAATATCTTAAACTTGTAATAATAATAGCGAATTTTTACGTATTTTACATTGTCTATTCTGGCGAGGAAACCGAAAGCATGGTCTGTGTAGTTTAGCTTTGTAACGCATGTAGCACAAGCCTGAAGATGGCATCCAGTATTACGCTAATACGTAAACTGGACCTACTGGCCATGCTTTATTTTATGGTTTAGTATTCTATTTGCTGGCAGTCAAAATTTTGTAAAACAATACCAAGTAAAAATTAATTTTCGATATTAGAAAGTATTATTTGTATTAAGGACATCATACAATATGGGATGTTAATCATAGTAATTGTGTAATAACTTTTTCTAGAATGGCGGATAATGCAGGAGCAGCTCCAGCCGGTGGTCGAGGTGGATTCCGAGGCGGTTTTGGTGGCCGAGGAGGTCGAGGTGGAAGAGGACGAGGAGGTCGTGGCCGTGGAGGCAGAGGAGGCTCAAAGGATTCTGACAAAGAATGGATCCCCGTAACTAAGCTGGGTCGTCTTGTACGTGATGGCAAGATTCGTTCTTTGGAAGAGATTTATCTCTTCTCTTTGCCTATCAAGGAGTTCGAGATTATTGATCATTTCCTCGGAACTTCCCTAAAGGATGAAGTTCTCAAGATCATGCCTGTCCAGAAACAAACTCGTGCTGGACAGCGTACACGTTTTAAGGCTTTTGTGGGTACGTCACATTCAATTCCTATAAATCCTTTTCTCTTTCAGTATTATATTATGCCCAAAATGTATTATTTACAACTAATTTAAATTTCAGGCAAACTATTGTACTAATAATTGCCTAACTGTCTGTATATCAATGTATTAATACCCACAGAGCTACTCTGCAATTACTTAGCAGAGCTAGTAATTTAGTATATTCCATGCATTTAAGAAATAAGCATTGTATTAATCTATCTAACTATTTTTAAAGCTATTGGAGACTTCAATGGTCATATTGGCCTCGGAGTTAAGTGTTCCAAGGAAGTGGCTACTGCCATTCGAGGGGCCATTATTCTGGCTAAGCTTTCTGTTGTACCAGTACGAAGAGGCTACTGGGGTAATAAGATCGGAAAACCCCATACTGTACCTTGCAAGGTATTTCTATTTATTTAATTATTATCAGACTAAATAATACTTTACCGTTTTCGGTTTATGTAAGTATGTCCTGAATCTGAATCAATTTTTATTTATGGTTTGGTTTCCGTAATTATGTTTTATGAATCTAACCTTGTCGAATTTATCAAACTCAGGTCACAGGGAAGTGTGGATCCGTATTGGTGCGTTTGATTCCAGCTCCAAGAGGTACTGGTATTGTATCAGCTCCAGTTCCCAAGAAACTTCTTAAGATGGCTGGTATTGAGGATTGTTACACATGTGCCACTGGTAGCACAGGCACTCTTGGTAACTTTGGTAAGTGGACATTTTTTTTCAAGTTCTCAATTGACTAAATGTGAGATTGATGTATATATGTATGTATTGTGTTTTGGACGGGGGATAACATAACAATTTATTTTTTTGTGCAGCGAAAGCAACATACGAGGCTATCGGAAAGACTTACGCGTACTTGACACCAGATTTGTGGAAAGACACAACTCTAACTAAATCACCAATTCAAGAGCACACTGACTACTTGGCCAAGAACCATCGTCCTGTCGTAGGTCCAAGAAATCCAGTTCCATAAGTAAGACCTCTGGAATTTTACACACAAGAGCGGTTCTCTTTTTTATGTATGTGAGATCGGTCTATTGATAAAGAATAAAAACATGAAACTCTATTTACTTTACTGTTTTTCATTTAGCAAATTATGCCAATGAATTAGAATTTCACGTTGTTATTTGTGGAATTGCAATTTAAATTCATTAATTTTCACTATGCACCAAATTGAAGTTAGGTCCTGGTACTCAAAGATTGCACTCGACTTTTTTAATGCTAGTTTACTAGTTTATCTTGAAAAGTTTGCATAGTACATATTATGCGATGTAGGGAGAAATGATAAAATCCATTTCGAGCAAACTGGTAAATGCAGTTAGATTGTGCATGACATTTGTGGATCTCTAGTTGCTATCAGAATTGATGGGGAAAGGACTTGTGAGAAAGTAGCACTGATTACACAGAGAATTTAAGGTGCTCATTTATTTCGCTTTCCCAGTACTACAGAACTATCTCTACCCTCAAAATGTTTATATGTCTGATAAGCATGTAGCTTGTCTTGTAGCATAGATTCTATGGAGAAAATGAAGAACTTGAGGGACCCCTTGAGAATTAATAGTGAACATTATGTGCATATCTGTATTACGAGGGTCTACTAGAGTCTAGATACTACTATTTGTAAATCTATGCTGATGATGTTACTCGAAAACTTAAAGGCAAACTGAACTGCACATCATATCAAATCACATAGGAAGTAATGTATAGAATCAGGTAATGCCTTCGTTTGGAATTCTGTAATGTTTCTCTGGTCTATACTACAAAGCATTTGCAAATTATTTATCTTACCAATTAATGACCATTCATTAATATATCAATACCTACCTACTCAATTCATGTAAACTCGTTTTAGACATATCTACTAATATTATGCCGTGGATTTTAGCCATTTTCAAAGTCCCAGTAGTAGCCAGTCTGCACTCTGCCCTACAACACATAGATAGGTATATGGATTGAATAATAGAGGGGATGTAATTAGACAGGTTGTAGTGTAGACGCAGAGAGTACCCATTGAGTGCTCTGCTCATCCCATGTAGAAAGAATTGACGAGAGTTTGCTTACTGAAGGAAAGGAATAGTCAGTCTCCGGATTCCAGTCAGTACTATAAGTAAAGATTGTAATGCACATAGGTACGTGTAGATAGGCCCTCACTAGCTGCTCGCACTCACTCACACAACTC
Organism: Tomocerus maximus; assembly: GCA_019776445.1. Lineage (NCBI taxonomy): Eukaryota > Metazoa > Arthropoda > Collembola > Entomobryomorpha > Tomoceridae > Tomocerus > Tomocerus maximus. Next base: position 1,379 of record JABASH010004192.1, on the reverse strand, counting down.
AAGTCTCTGCAATTCTTTTGGGCTGCTTGCAGATTGTTTGATATGGACGGTGTGGTCCTTGACTGATCTTGTCTTGCTAGTCTCCTGTGCTCATCTTCATCTCAAGACACATGTAGCATGATTCCCTCCTCCAAGTCTTCTCTAACTTGGTTAATTAAAAGTTGGAGATGGCCTTCCCCTTGCTCACTCAAGAAAAGTAGCATTAGAGCAGCTACAGCACACATAAGTACACCGAGCTCAACATTACTTATATAAGTACAGCAACAACAGCAGTCCCTATATCCCTTCTGCTATATCATGTAAGTAGCTATTATTTAGTACCTACTGAAATGTGTATGTGGATTGGATGTACAAATTCTCTTGTTGGGTACACTGAAGAATTGTTTCTGCATGGCCAATATTAGTATTTAGTCTAGATATAGGATGATATAGGTCATTCACGGTAGAACAGACAGATACAGTCTCTGCAATTCTTACAACCAGTTTATCTGTCAAACTACAGGGTGATATTTAATAAAACCTTTTCCCACAACTTTCTATTTCCTATGACTTTCCCCTGACGCCATAAGGACTTTCACCACTTTCATCAATAAATGTAATTTTTAATTCGTGGAAATTTTTCAGAGTTTCGTGTTATTGTTGACGAAAGTTTTTCGAAATTGTTTACTGAAAATGTATAGTGAAAGCACTAGACAAACTATCACGCTAACAAAATATTAGAAGCGCATTTTAACTTTTTAAAGTCATTTTTCTAATTTGACTATCAAAATTTAGACGAAGTGAGCGCGCGGCATCTTGGCAATCAGTAAGCCGATTTCGTCCAGTTTCATTAGGGATCGTCACAGGTACAACACAGGGATCGTCACAGGTACAACAAAGGGATCGTCACAGGGATCGTCCATAAGCAATGTTTTCGCCAAGTTTGCGGCCAAACTTGCGTCAATGCATTCGAGAGTTATCGTGAATACTAACAAACGGACGCCGGACGGACTGTGCGTGGTTCTATAAGCTCGTTTCGTCGGGCGAGCTAATGATCCTGTATGATGCTTCAAGTTCATGTAAGAGCTTAAGAACACATATCTCCACCAAATGCAACGTTTTCGTATATGGATTCTTTTATCTTTCCTTTTACATCCTCTTAAGACCAATCTTAAAGCTTTGCATTGTTCGTAATCTAAATTCTTTTACATTGCACTTAAATTGCATACGTAAGAAGATATTGCTCTTATTGCACTTAAATTGCATTCGTAAGAAGATATTGCTCTTGCAGATTCCTTGAATGAATAATCCTGGATGGTTTAATTAGCTTCGAAGTATAAAATAAGTTTTCTTCATCTTGTGTAAAGTGATAATATTTAGACATTTACAAAAGTGAAATT
>JABASH010004191.1:0-14610 GCA_019776445.1 Tomocerus maximus | reverse complement strand
ACATTAGGTAGGTAGTACAAGAAAATTCAGCAGTTTATTTTTGCTTAGTCATATTATAGTGATTGAATTATTGATACTAGGTATTTAGATGTTGATGATTTCTGTTTTGCTGTAATCATTTTTTGGCTTGGTAAAGTAAATATGTTTCTTTTCTGTCTCTGCCTACATATTTGTATTAGAATGTAAGTAGTATATCATTAATTGCAGATACATAAGTTCACCATCCACTTTCCCTTTGTCCAATATTTCTTCCACTCCACTCAATTGACTAACTTTTTCGTTTTTGAATTGTATAGTTTTACTCTGTACCTTTTTGAATCACTTGTACTGTGGCGATCTTGAAAAAGGGTAGTACACATTTCATTGGACATCTTTTCACGGTCTTCAGGAGAGGAGAGAGACCAGACCACCACACTGTAGTATTTTTAGTAATACATACGTATTGTTACAACTGTCCTAATTGTAAGTAGACTTACTTAATTAATTAGTAGGTAAATGAAATGTTTTCTTAGCATGGATTGTTGAGTGTTCCAAGTTCCATCATATATTATTAGTGCCTTAAATTGAAACATCACTAGACACTTTCTAAGTACGTATCGGCATGCTATTTACCTTTACCTAATTGTAATGTATGCTTATTATGTTACTTTATGACATGAATATCAGTACGTCAATGAAATTCTGAAAATCTTTCTGGTTAGGGCCTTCCGGTCCTTTTCTCTCACAGTGGTTACCAATTAATACATGGGAGTTCACACAATAAAAACTCAACCAAGAGAAAATCAAATCAGGGCTGCTGTCTAAACTCGCATAATGATCATTTAAACATGTCTACTACGTTAATTTTCATGTGCATGCGTACGTTACCCTTGCTAAGTACAATAAAAATATTATTGTACAATTTGAGTACGCCGGTGTAATTTAGTAGTACAATATTTGTAGAAGTTGTGTTGTATAGTCATCGATAAAATGCAGTAGCAGCTATTAAATACTACTTTGTCTATCAATGACCTCACTTTCCGTTTCTACCTGCTAATTAGTGTACTAGTACAGAACGTGATACAATTTGAACCAAAAACCCAGCCTGTATGTACTTAATATATATTATGGCTACATATTATGTAGGTATTTGATTTTGACGAATTTATTTTGGTCGAGCTTGCCTTTCCTACTCTTCATTTATGTGTTTACGACTGTATAATATGAGTCTGGTCTGGTCTGTTAATAATCCTGTCCTGTCTACGATTGTAGTAATTACAGTAATTAGTAAATGTGTAAATGTGTCTGCATGCATACAGTCATCAATTTTGTTTCTGATTGTAGAAATAAGTGTAGGTGTGTGTAGATATAGGTATGTAAATAGTCAAAGTGCACTACCCTACTGGTTCTTAGTAATATTTGTAGTAATAAAGTACTAATTGCACCATAAACATTGTATTGTTGACCAATCAGATCTCTTGGGTAAGATGAACTATGATTGTGTCTCTACCCACCTCTCGCATCACTCGACAATCCTCCCAATCAAATCAATACTTACTCCTACTAAAAACTCAATTCGACCAGTACGGAAAATTATTAGGCTAAAATATACACACTTTATCTCCAATCGAGGCAGCCTGTCTTTTAGCAATAGGTAAACAGCATAATAAATGTCATGATTTACACGACTGGGATTCAAAACTCTAGGAGAGTCTTGCTCGTGTACAAGCGTTAATTAGTTCCTGACTCCATTTGTTACACTCACTTGCTCTTGCATGGAAAATAATTATGCATAGGAGTATTTTGAAATGAAACTTCCCCTTGTTTTTGTTATTGTGTTTCCTTGCTGAAATCCTAGCAGAATTCTCTGAGCATAATAATATTATTACAACATTCTAGTAGCATCCTCACGTTTTCATGTCTGTATCTGCCGAGTATTGAGAAGTGGGTTAAATATATGGCGCTGTGTCATTCAATGTCTTTAAAATGAACAGAATCCCTAGCGAAAATCTTATCACCATCATTTGACTCATTAGTATGTATTTAAGCTACAGAAACAATAACAATATATCCCACAGTAGACTTTATTAGACTATAATGATAAGTAGTAATTGTGCAGTAAACAGCATTGTAATTGCAGTAGTATAATTATCATCAGACTGTTTAAAGAGTGTTAATAACTGTAAAGATGACTTGTGTTTGTGTGATGTACTTGTGTGTCATGTTCATTTAGAATACCTATCTAGTTTAGGAATTTTATTTATTATTCACGTTCATTTTTAGTGAAATGGATAATATTGTGCTAATGAACAAGGATTTATCAATCCGTTTGAATAAGACATAACATAATCTGACTTACATTTACTTGGATTATGTCATTTGCTTGTAATGTATGTACGTGTCTAAGTATTTATGTTGATACACAGGAAACTACATAATAATCATGCTGTGTTTAATAATTGTAAGCGTCCGAGCACACAGGTTCCTTTCCCCCAATCAAATCATGCTCTATACAGAAAATTCAATCTCACTTCATTGTTGTTGCCCTTTAATTATCAACACATAAGGTAGTTAATCGTAATACGCATTGTACTTGAGATTAATCCTGACTTTTAATTTAATTGTGCATGTTTTGGTTTGTTTCGACTGCAGACAACAGAACACTGCACCGGCTATAGCGACTACTATACCGACCTGGCCTGCATATAATTATATATTATATAGTAAACATACGACAAACTGACATTTATCTCACTTATGTTAATTATGATTAGTACTATTGTGCATAGTTAGGTTAGGTTATTACTTCATTATACTAATACATAAATGTGTCTCATCCTCAATTAAGCTTTCTGTATCTTCACTCCATAGTATAAAAGACATTCATTTCCCTTTCAATTGACTATGTATGGTTTTGTGTAGTATAGATAGAGTAGCATTTAATGTATATAGACAGAGATGCACAAACAAATTATTGGATCACCTCTACACTAAATACATAACACAATGAACAAACGTACTTACAAATATCAGAGGTGAAGAGAAAGTATGTGGGTTTATATGTACTTTACGCAAAGTCATGCTAGACAAACAGAAACACAAGGGAAAGTGGTGTACAATTAAAACTCGCAAACTTTCACTGATTGTGAGACACAAAAGGGACATTGATTCAATCCACAGACACAAAACAGTAGCTACAGATAGAAAATCTAATAATTTGACCAGTCCGTTATGTACTAATAATGTTTTTTGTATCCTATTTATTGTTGAATCCATACTTGTGTTGAAAATGGGTTGTGTTTTCATACGCTTTTTCCTAGTAAAAAAGAACCTTATAGATATTATGGCAGTTATACGAAACTCATCTTCCTCAATATCCTTTCGATAAGCAACGATTCTGAAGATTTGTTATTCCCGACAGACTAGCTATGAATTTGTTATCGCAGTTACAATTTTATCTTTCTTAAGCCTTGTTTTTGATTCTCACTCCATGGCATCATGAATTGATTTTATTACTTGTAAGCTATGTAGTAATAAGTCCTTTTGTATGACACATGATACTGAACAAGTCTACTGGGAAAAGCATCCACTGTGGCCAATGAAATTAGGGAAGGCTGCAAGGTAAAGGGAATTGTTTATGTATGGTAGGTAATTAAATGGTTCATGGTAAATTCATGGACCTGTGACTTCATTGTTAACTTTTAATTGAATTCGGGTGGATTTGTAAGTAAGACAACCACAAGAGCAAATGTTCCAGTATACATGACTGAGAAAACTTCCTTAATATCCACTCAATGGGATTCGACAGTCAGTGTCAGTTATGTACTTATATAACATTTCGATGGAACAAACTAAAAATTAATGATTCTCAACTCTCAGCAAAATTCCTACGGAGTAGATAGATACCTATAGAAATTAACGTTAAGTATAGATCAGAAATGTTGTAACAGATTGTCTGGACAGATGATCTCGTCGTATTTTTTCCTTTGTAAGTCTACACTAATCAATTCCACTATTTTATCCTTGTGCTGATTAATTTTTTCTGAAGAATGGAAAATTCGGAAAATACGCGAAAACTGGTCCCCGTTCCAATCCTTAGCAGTAACTACTAGTCAACACAGTCAACAGGCTAACTTGCAATCTTCTTTAACTCTCTCACACTGACTCCAGTTGTTAACATTACTGAACCTACCATTATGCATTGTCCCTCGATTTGTGATAGGACTAAAATACTGCTGTGTGTATGTATTGTATGTGACACTTTCCAACAAATTAGTCCTGCTGCTTATGTAACACGTAAGCATACCAATGTATGACACATGTCAATGAATTCTCTCTATCCAGGCAGAATGGAAACAGACAATCTGCATTATTTTGCATGTAAGTAGTAGGTACTCTGTCGCGATATAAATAAGAAAAATACTTTCACGTAGTACCGACTCATAAGAATGAAATGATAAACAAATAAATCAACATAAACGATTAGACAGCTCAGGAACCTTTATACAAATTATATAATAACGTGTAACAATATTCATTTCAAGGGCAATTGTGGGCTGAAATTGAAAATAAAGCCAAAAATGGAATTGAAGAGCTTGTAGCACGCCAAGACATTGCATAGCATATAATAATATACTTAATAACTGATCATTTGCTAACGTCAACTCTTTCTTTATACATCAATTATAAACTAATATAATATGTAGGTGTATGCATTTAAGAGATGGATATGAAAAATAATGTGATTTCATTTTCTATTGTCACATATGTTAAGGGAAATGGCAGGGGAAATGCATAAATCAATACTGCTCCCTTTTCTCAGGACCCACCCCCATAGCTTCAAGATCTAAAAGCAAGATCTTTCCAAAACAATATACTTGACCGATTGAATGGAACTTTTCTTAAATTCAATGCGATAGAATAAATGGGTCACATTGATGTACCAATAAAATTAGCTGTTAGGATAGGAAAACCTGAAAAAAAACTTCGAAATTTAGAATTTTTATTTTTGGGATGGAGGTTGAATTTTGAAAAGCAATTTGTAAAACCCCTGTGGGGAATACTATCGCATTTTATTTAAAAGAAAGTTCCAGCCAAATCGGTCTAGTTTTGGAATGATCGTGCTTCAGAATCTTGAATGAATGAATCTTGAGGGGGAGGGTCCTGAGAAAAGAGGAAAAAAATGATTTTTGCGTTTCCCCTCCCTCTTCTCTTAACGCATTGGACAATCGAATATGAAATCACATAATTTTTGATACTGATCTCTTAAATTCATACACATAGTAGTAGTACTTATTGATAATAGAAAAAACAGCGAAAATAGAATATAGTAAAATTAAATTAAAACCAAAACCAAACGGCCATAGGTCAACAGTACATTCATTAAACAATAGAACTACAGTAGTTACAAAAAACAACTCAACCTCATGCGCTGCATTACTTACTGACATTCATAAGCATCTCGTTTCTTTAGTTGTATGTATTGTAATAATGGATCGATCACGCTGTGCAGGTGTTTTCTATATAATCATGTAAGTATATTTTAGAAGACAAGTTTTATGTGCATGCAAAATCATGATTATTGTGTCGCTTGGCTCTCAGGTCATTAGTTTGATTACGTGATTGGCAGTTTGGTTTCAAAATGTATTTTATATCTTAAATAACATTTACTTAATATTTAGATCTAATAAGAGCCAACTATTGGAATTAAACAGCAATTTCCTAAATAGAAAGTCAGTTAATGCTGTACCTACAAAAACTTTCGTCCTGCAAAACAAATTGTATATTACTTATAACCTATTTTAACAAATACTTCCTTTTGAAGTCTTTTTCTTACAGTTATATATAGCAATAGTGAGGTATGTTACGTAAACGATAAATAATTTAAGACCAGCTCGTCAGGCTTATCAGTGTGAAACTGTGAATGGCCGCTGTCTGTGTGCAACTTTTAAAAAATTCGAGATGATGTGGCCGCTGTTGTAGTAAATCTTTTAAAAACGAGATTTGAAAGTAGCAAATTCCCTAATGTAATTTACACTATTGAGAAAGCATTTAGCAAAGGATATTGTTGACTGTGTACAGAATACTCATCAGACTGATCGTATAAAAAGATTCACCCAACTAGAAACTTGGAGTGAACGTCTACCATGATTACAACTTATTTGTTAGCTTTTACTTGACGAGGACACACTCAGTTTGGAGCAGTCGATTGGTAGAGATGAGTGAAGAGAGGAATAAGGTGTGATAAGTAGCTGACGTACGCAGAGGAGCCTTTGTCAGTACAGTGGGCTAATGCAAGTAATTATGTAACTAAAGAAGCACACCACTCGAGTCACATGATCATCTGATTTTGATCTGTTGAATTCCAATTTAATTAGCATAATTATAGGAATAGTAGGCTAGTTCCAAATCTTCAGGAAACTGTCCCAAGATCCTGTTGCACAAGCCATTCCATCTTCCGTCACGCCCAGACAACTCACTCGGTTATCGTGTCCAGCCAACACTCCTGCAATTCAAAAACAATTTTGATATTTCTCCCACAAAACTCTTAAACTATTACTAGAATCATTTTACAGTATCACAATTCGCTTAGGTCATTTTTAATGCACTGTGCTTACCAGCTCGTTCTGTTTTCATGGAGTCCCAAACATTACAATTGAAATCGTCATATCCGGCGAGTAGGAGGCGGCCGGATTTGGAAAAGGCCACCGAGGTGATGCCGCAAATGATGTTATCATGCGAGTACATGGCCAATTCTTGGTCTGCGCGGATGTCGAAAAGGCGACAAGTCGCATCATCAGAACCCGTCGCAAATGCCAAACCATTTGGAAAAAACTAAGAACAAGTTAAATCAAAATTTAAGTACAGACTCAACAGAACAACACATTTTCTACAAAAATTCTACATTGTAATAGTAACTCACCCCAATAGCATTGATGTCCGACTCGTGTCCTGAAAAGGTTTGATGGCACAACCCATCTCTTACGTCCCACAGCTAAGCAAAATAAAAAAATGCATTAATATTCATGAAAGTAGAAAAGCATTTAATTGGACCAAGGTCATATGTATAAATGAACCTTAGCAGAAGCATCACAGGCTCCTGAAACAAATGTCCTCATATCTGGGGATAAGGAAAGTGACATAACATCGCCGGTGTGGCCTGTAAAGGAAGTGCATTGTTGTCCGGTCTCAATGTCCCAAAGAGCACAAGTCATGTCACCAGAACTGGTGACAATTTGGTTATCATCCAAGAATCGACAGCAACTCAAGTAGCCAGTGTGACCCGGGAGTTCTCGACTTACACGCACATTCCCTTCCCTAGTCTTCAAACTGAAAATTCCAACAACAACCCTTTTTAGTGGATTCATCCCTGCATCTGCCTCCTTGTAAGGGGGCACACCAATCTCCTCACAGGACAGAGCTAATACCTGTAAATGGAGCAGATATTGTCGAGTCCACCGCAAGCTACGTAGCTGCCTGAAGGTGCGTAGGCACAAGTCATGACCCAACTGGAACGCAGAGGGATGGCATGAACTTTGTTCGTCGTGTACGAGTCCCATACTATGAGCTTTCCATCTTGAGAAGCAGATACTAAGTTCCTCGAGTCTGACCCCCAGTGCATGGCATAGATCTTGGCCAAGTGACCTCGCAGTGTTCTTCTCGTCCGCATTTGTATTCGGCCGATTGGCTCCATATTCGCCGTCGCTTGAACCAGCGTAGTGTCGCATGACGCCTTGCGAGCATCCTATCATTAGTAAATCCCATATTATTAGTATTACAATTATACACTTCCTCTTTATCCTCTCCTTCCCTCTCTCATACTATGTAGTCCAGTCAAACACACTCTTCTGCTTTGTTGGAGACTATTGTAGAGACCTACATAGATTCTACACAAATTGTGCCACTGCATTCGGAGTAACTGAGTAAGCAAAGCACTGATAATAATTGGAAGTACCGAACTACTACTATTTATTAGAAACACTACCATAAACTAATACAGATGCTACATAATACAGCATATTTCATATTAATACATACTATATTACTTAGTGCAGTCTTTGTACATACATTCAATGGACATATTTATACATTCTTGCATAGTACTATGAATCTGTATGTATGTATTCATTAATCGAACATTTCTTTTGTAGAAGAACGTGCATATCTGTATTATTTCTATCTATCTAATATGCATGTCATACCATGGTCCATGGTCAAAACAATATCATAGTATAATAGTATCATCCGTTTACTTATATAAACACATACATCAATACATTTTAGAGTTAAAGAGCCACAGCAGTCCAACACACTCCACAAATGCGACCGGTCGTAATTTTTATATATACAGGATTCTGTGAATACTGTCTGATCTGTACTATAAAAAGGTATGTACCTACTACAAGGATGGTCCTATATATTGTTCTGGTATTACCGAGTACCAAAATGGAAATAGTAAACATCTTATGATCAATGACCTCTTTAGTTTAGTTATATATCGACGCATTAACACTGTAGTCTATGTGTGTAAAAACTATAAAATAAATATGCCAAACAATGAATGAAGTACCTATATATGTAAACCTCTTAAGTAATAGAAATACATTGCAGAAGATATCAGAGATACACTCTGATTGCACAGATAACATTTCTTAAGGCTCATGGTATTTTAGCAGTTACTACATCATACGTGTATTTACAAAAGAGCCTATACAAGCTCCCACGATAAACTAAGAAAAACATTTTATTACTTACTCGGATAGCATTTTTGAGTGTTTCACCTTCCTGTCTGAGGCTATCTAGCTCATTCATACTTGCACGTCTCTGAAGTTTGGGATGAGATCACAGATCTGAAAGAGAAAAAAAAGATTCCTAAATTAGATTGTTTTGTTTGTTCACGTGCGCATTGTTTATGTAGCCACTAATAGTTTATGTGATAACAACTATGTTTAGCTAATTTAATGTAGAACCGAATACGAGTATACATCTAATTTTACTAAAAAGACAACAAATAATTCACACCAGTCTTGATAGGAAGAGTTCTATAATTGACTACAAAGATTGATTCATTGTAGTACATTTATTCATTATAAAAGTCAGTCAACTCAATACGTAGTCACTCAAGTTTCACTCACTCTCCACGTTTCAAACTTTCAGACACCTTAAGTTTTCACCACATTAAAATGACCAATATTTATATCTGCAAGAGAAGAGACAGGCACACACGAAACGTATGCATAATTTATTATTGCATCATGTATGTATAGTGTGAATGAAATTGACGTGTATGTGTATAATTTCCTATACACACAAAAGTGCACACACTAGTACACACACAACAACTAAGTATATATATTGAACACAATAATTTGCTTGGCAATAATAGTGTTTCGAAGTCGGGTCAAATGGTAGATATGAAAATCACAATTTAGTAGCTCCAGGTCCAGTTCACTCACATAAAGTATCACATTCTCCTTACGCACAAGCCATTGTAATAGTATGGGAGAAGAGTAAGAGGACCGATAGTATTCGTGCTAAGAGGATATTGTCATAATCGTACATCGAAAATGGCTTATCAAATACATGGTGGATGGAATTTCCCTGTGAGGAAACTATTAACGAGCAAAACCATATCCCGCAGACCTAGACGAGTAAAACATAAAATTTCCTTTAGCAATTCTCTGTTGACAAGACAGTCAGTCATAGGAGGAGGTGGATGAGAAGAGTAGACGAACAACAGTAACCAACTAGGAATAAACACCAAACCACTGTAGTAGTAAGTAGTAGTAGCAAAAAAGCACTTTTGATATTGAAGCCCCCACCACTTAACAACTTCTCACTAGATTCACACACACAAGAAAACGTTAGCAGTTGTAGTTGTAATCGTCATTTAGATTTCACAAGGAAGAGTGTGCCCTGCACATTACGCACTAGCCGACAAACACCTGACAGAACTGAACTCAAGTGCTTTTCATCATTATTATCACCGGTTACATCGTTGCACTCCTTCGTCTCGCTCTCATAATAGGAGCCAACAATGTGCCATTGTCTACGAGGAATCTGGATGAATAATTAAAGGGATACATTGAAGGCAGAGAGAGACGGGTTCTAGTTATTATGAAAATTAGTCTGATGGAAGTGTGTAAACTTTTCACTCACTCACTTCTGCAGAGGTGGATTGCCTAGTTCGGTTAAATATTAAGTAACCGAATGAAGATGATGAGTGAGCGAGGAAGAGAGGTATGAGGACTCGCCTAAAAATGAGCAAACAAGTCAGAACGGTACAATGAGCCTAGCTAAGTAAGTCTGTAACTTTAATTTATCTCAAGTCAAACCCGCACGTGCCCCTCACATTTTCTAGAAATACGATTCAGAAAAACCACACCTGAGAAGATCCCGAATTACTAGGGATGTGAAGGAAATGATGGGATTGGAATGTGTGTATGCCGTTAAGGTCAAGGGTCACTCAATGACGTCAATTGGGATTTTTCAGCGGTAGGGACCCACTGCGTCGGTCCATAGCCCGTCAAGATTCAGTTCTCAAGCAGAAGAGCAAGTCACCGACGCAGTCCGCCACAGAAAGGAAGGCAAAGGAAAGCAGGAGGAATCACTCCCATGTTATTCGGCTCCATTCGGTTTCCCCGTTTTATTGCCCATGACTGATGCCGGGACGGGTTTCGCTCGGGACGGCATACACTCTGTACACTACAGTACACTCTTCCACTCCAGACTCTACTCCATAACACTCACCTAGTAAATGGGTGAGGCTCTTTCGCTGTCTGTCCTGTTAGCCAGCCAGCTATGGCCGCACCGCACACGGAACCCAAAATAGTAGAGCAGACCAGCCATGTATTGATCTGAGACTGACTGACGTCTTTCTGCCAACCCGATCCCACAAGAAGACCAGAATTGCCCGTTCGCTCTATGTACTTACAAAATACGACAATCCTCTCTTTCTCTCTGTCCGAGAATCTCTATGTACACTTGACGGTTTTACTTTAAACTCTTCTCTCTCCTGTCTGTCTCCTTTCATCCACCTACAGATTATTATGCTTTTCTGACAGATAACGACTCAAAATTCCTATAATAACTAACTAATACACTACTAACACCCATCCTTCACCAAAATCCACACCTACAAATGGACTCCAACTGTTGGCCCAACCATTTCGCTAACTTTTCCACTTTCTCTCACAAACTATATACTACTCTATACGAACACTTAATTAATGACACCTATACATATACATTTCCTTACAAATCCATACCGAAGATTACCTATAATATATGTATGTATCTATGTCGTCAAGAAACCGATCATCTAAACGTATCGTCTCCACATACTACAAGTCTGTCTGGTGTCTACATCCACACGGCTACTACACTTCCAAAAAGACCTCACGCCAAATAGCAATAAGAATTTTGTCAACAATCACAGCCGAACTAGACTTGTTACCCACGACCTGTGGATCAATGCAGCTCTCCATTTATTTCAATCGAAGGATAGATATATATACAGTCAGACCTTACTTACTAACTTACTACTACTCCCATTTTGACTTGACCCTCCTTATCCTATTGCTATACCACATGAATAAAGGATTTGATAAAAGTTTCCATCTTTTCTATTTTTATGGTCTATCTAATGACTCTCAAAGCGTCTTCCCAGAGACTGTTTAACTAAAAGCATTTCTTATACCTGCACCACATTAACTGTAATATATAACGTGCTTGCTACTTCCTACATTAACAACAACATTACACTTACAGAATGTATACTTATAAGCACACTTGTCATGAAGAATATGTTTTATGTTCATTGACTTTTCGTTGCGTTCGTAAATGCAATTTAGTCAATTCCCACATAATATATCCTATTCATTTAGGTTAAGACGAATGTAAATGGTCATCTTCTTTTGCGTGGGCATTAGTCTCTTTTACTTTTGTACAGCACGATTCTTTACACTTGATTAGATAAGAATAAGAAATACGACCGATGGAAGCAATCAAATAGTACCTATAGTACCAAGTCCCAACGGTATTAACTACCCTCCATAAATAACTTAGAAGTGTTAAACTGCATTTATTTTTTAAATCGAAAACGCAACCGCTGCAACAGGTTTACTAATTCGAATGAAGTCCCGAAAAGTGTATTATTAAACACAATTTGTTAGTTCAATTAAGGAACGGCTAAATAATTTGCATTCAATTCATACGAAAAGAACTTCGAGGGAATAGGAAACTAAAGTAGAAGTAGATATTAAGAAACTGTCTGTAACTCAATTTTCGTTCTAATATTTTAACAACTTTGCTCTATAAAAACCATTTTGGTACATAACCAAAAAATCAAAAATTTAATATGCATTCCGTCGCACCATGTTTGACTAACATAAAACTTCGCACATTCATACTAAAATTCGCTATCTTTTACCTAAACCCATCAAAAAATCACTTCACTTTCAATTACCTAAACCTAGTAATGTTCATTTTTATTTTATCGTCCAAAGTACTGCATAGTGCATATGCATATCATGAAGCACACTTCTCACTCACATTTGTGACCATGCAAAAAAGCAAGGTCGTAGCTAGGAAAAAACGTCAGGGTGGTACTGGCACAAACCGCAACTGTCTTAAGTTACATTGGCGCGAAAAAAACCGTTTTTCACCACAAAATTTGTTATTCCACCTATTTCAGAAATAAAAACATTTCGTATGATGCGGACACGGAGTAGAATTGGATAGGAGTTGCGTTTATACTACAGATAGTATAGTAAATAAATAAGCCTTTTCTTTCTCTTCCAAATTCGGAGAAATCAATTTTTCCTAAAAGTCCTATAATTACTTATCTGGCTGCACTATACTGAACCTGCATACGGCTCGTCAAAGATTATTGAAGTAAATATAGGTATATCCTACATTGTATATATGTATAAGGATGCTTTATAAAGAACTTATTACATATCTGAGAAAATTTTATATTTCTTGGTCCAAAGACTCCAGAAAACATTGAATACAATAAAGGTACACCAAGTTTGTTTCTACATAAGTACTTTCATTATAATAATTATTTTTCATTTTTTCATTATATTAGTAATTTCTTAACATTGGACTTTCCGCCTGACCATTTTGACTATCAAAATGCAGGTTAAAATGTTTCACATCCGGTCTAATTCCTCCCAAAATACTAACTCGATCTTTACGGTGCTTACATCGATATTTGAAAAAGTTCGAATACCACTGCATCTGATTCTGTTTCTAGAGTATAATTCGAATCGAAAGTGTCATTCTTTTATATTTATATCATTTGCCACTGCACATTGGATTAGCGTTGGGTTTGCGTGATAAATGACAAAGTACGACCCGGAGAAAGTCAGTCCTTTCTGTTTTCCGAATTTTCATTTGTCCCAAGTCACAATGTGTATGTGTATAGTCGTAATCGTAATGTCGTAGTGCTGTATTGTAGATAACTATAACTGTTCGTTAAGTTTTACTGGCATTTTACCTTTTGTAAAATGAGTTGTAAAATGATAAAATGAGGAAGGGAGATAGAAGTAAAGTTTTGTTTTCATTTTCCTTCACAACAATACAAACTACAATGCATGCTGTGCAGAAACTCTTAATAGCAGTAGACTATAGGGATTAAGTCTAAGTATTTTTTCAATTTGACTAGAACAGAAAATGGAATAGCAGCTCTATTCAAAGAATTAAACTATTAACTACAGATGTTTTCCATTTCCTTCCGTGTGTATGGCGCAGTTGGTTTGGAATACCATGTAATTGTTGCTTATCATATCTACCAACTAAAACAATCAAGTTGATAGTTCACTTAAAATCCTACGCCTCTCCTTCATTATTGATTAAGTGTCATTATTGGTTGGTTCCTCTCCTAATTAAATTTAGTAATGTAACCGTAACACTTTTTATTAACTCTGGTGCTTTGGACCTTTTGATTGATACTAGCAAAATTATGAAATAATAGCCTGTGGTGTTGTTTCAATATCTTTGGTCTGAACTTCGACAACTTTGGTCGCAAAATAATATATGAGCACTCGTATCCTAAAAAAGCTACAGGGTGGATTACCAGAAAGTAAAGGTATAAGATATTTCACATGAAAATGACATTTTTCTCCTTTTCACTTTAAGCCACAATCAAAGTCTTTTCTTCAGTTCATTTAATTAAAAGTCGAACGGTATAGAACTAAGATCATTCATGAGGAAGAAAGTGTGCAACAAGGAGAATCGTACAGAAGACAAGGGACCTCCGAAGTCCGATTCAACTTCCATCTGAAGGGCAGTATATGAAATCAATGAAATGTTTTGAAAATATAAGTAAATTGTGTCCAAGTAAAAGTAAACTGTAATGAAATAGTTCCTTAACAATGGTGAAAGGTGAAGTGAAAGCAAATTCTACTCTCAGGAGTGACAGTGACGCACACTTCTTTCTGTCCCCGTTCTTGATCATTGCTACCAATACAAATAGCACAACACCTAATTACATCTAACAAGCCAATATAAAATACTAGATACTAGTTTTAATCCAGTGTGCTAGAAAAGGGTGCTTGAATCACACTGGGGTATAATTCCCCAGCGACTGCGTACTGGACACGAGTTCATCGGAACGACCATTTCAGA
>JABASH010004190.1:0-14610 GCA_019776445.1 Tomocerus maximus | reverse complement strand
CCCATTACGTACAGCTAACTGTATTATTGCTCTTATTTGCATTACTTTTTATTTTATTTTTAATCTGGAAATCTGAATCTATTATTTGGAATACCCTACATAGAAACTTTATTCTGATCTTAGTGTTTTTACCTAAGTCTGTTCTCTCAGCTTACTTTGTATAACATGGAAATTTCAGTCAGGTCATTATGTAAACCATTAGTTCCCTGTTATGAAATATGAGTAATTGTACCGGGAAAATGATTTTAGCAAAGTGGTTCGAAAGCTATTATATACTGTACACTGCTATTCATCCATGTTATAACTTTCACCCAAAAAATATTCTCCGTTTTGTCTCTAATTTGTATAGTATAATACACTGCACCCTCTTTGGATTTTAGTAATTAGTAATTCTAATTATTTACACTCTAATTTATGTATGTATTGTATACATTATGCAATGTTCTGAATGAAAAGGTATTTAAAATGTGCATGCATGAGATTTTGCATGCTTCTGTTGTTGGAACTGAGAATGGAATTGTGGTTGTGGAAGTTTTGTTTTCGTTATTGCTATTGCCCCGTTATTGTTCATTTATTTATTGTAGTACAAACTTTATATTGATTTTCGTAATTTTAATGTGAACACCTACACTCAGGCTGCAACCTGCAACATTACAATACAGTGCTTTCATTGAGAAATCTGAAACTATGTCATTGTTTATGTACCTCGACAGAGACTCGAAACAGTTATAGGTGCTTAATATAGCTTATTATTCAATGCGAAATGAGACAGACGAACAAAAGAAAATCCAGAGAAGCCGGAGAACCTGCTAATTAGTGCCTCATTAATAATTATTACAAACTATTATTAGTCATGTGGTTTTATAAAGGAGTAGTATTTATTACGCATTTTACATGGCATGGAACGTTAAGCATTGAATACGACTTTTTGCGTTGCTGAAATATTTTGATAAAGTTTTCATTTATTCTTTTACTGCTATTATCTAGCAGGCTAATGGTTTCCATTTCAGGTTTTGGTTTGAATAGTCGGTTTAGAGAATGTGATTGTGATGTTAATAAATATCAACACGCAATTTGAATTTCCGATTCAGCAAAAATTAGGCCGTAAATAGCAATTTGTTGTCATTTCAAGAAATTGGTTATAAGGGGATCATACGGGATTCAGTGCAGTGGCCATTAGTACAAAGCAAAAGATGAAATTGTCCGCGAAATTGTTTGTGTTTTTAGTTATGAATTGGTCTTTGATAAGATGTTTCGAGTTGTAGCAATTCGAAAACTGTCTGTTTGTAATTATTGGAAGGAAATGAATGATCGGAAAGCTGATGTTTGGTTGTTTCTGTTCAGAGTGAATTTGCACGCATTAGCACCACACAGATGCTATAACAGTAAATGTATTCGTCGGGTACTTAGCACTTGTATGATATTGTGTCGTGTATGCAATACTTATTATAGCCTTATGTATAGTAACATATAAAGTAAAGAAAAACAGTCTCTGCACTAACAATAAACAAAAAGGAAAGAGTTTGTTCGTGTGGACTGCATTAAGGTTTCATGTGTTGCAAGTAATTTTTAGCAGTGTGTACTTAATGGTGATCGTGTAGTCAATTTCTCATCTAATACTAATACACACACCTACATGGTTGAACTACAATATATAAATATCTCAGTGAGATGGAAGCCAAAGCGAAGCAGAGGATGTCAGATTCTTAACTTTGGTACGTATAGCACTAACAATCTTGCTCTCTCGCTCTCTGCATACACATGAGTACGTACACAGATCCCATTGAAACGATAACTACACAGACCAAAAACATTCCCAGACCAGACGCCAAACTTTAAGTTTACTTTAGTTGTTCAGTTCTGTTGGCGTTGCACGAGAGAGTTTTGCTGATTGCGAGGTGAGTTGAGTGAGGAGATTATCTACGTGTGTGTAGCAGCACAGCAGTAGTATAGTGTGATGTGAGAGAAAAGCAAATAAGGCTCGACTATAATCGATGAGATGAATTTAGTTCCATGCTGAACGTAGTAGTAGCATGTCGTTGTGCATATGCTGTGTGTGAAGCTCCTAAATGCTCTTTCTCTACCTTCTGTATTCATCACATCAGAATTGCTTAAATAGAAATGATATAAAATGAGAGGAAGTAAGTAGTCCGCATTTGCATGTAAGTGAAAGTTGGTAAAGTATGGTTACATCATAATATATGTATTATTTGCAGAATAGTAGAATTAGTAATGTCACTATTGTATGTAGCATAGTGGTAATATAGTAGCTACATATTGCACTTACTACAGTCTGCAAGGCTACTGTCAAGAGGATTGAATTTCCAAAGAAATCTTCTATGTGTATGCTGTTATGATGTGCTCTGCTGCTAAATCATGCATGAAGTGAAAGCGTTGCATAGGAAGAACCTGAACTACATTACAACTAGAATTCCATAGTGGAATGAAAGCCAAAATTATATGGTATGCAAAGCATTTCTTGTGTGCACTATTCTTCTGCACATATAAAAGGATAATAGTAACTACAGTGGCGTGGCGATGTGTAATTATAAAAGTGACAAGTTAGCATAAGTTTAAAAGAGAATTCCTAACGTGTGAATAGTCGTGCTTAGAGAGGATATTCCCCAAGCAGTAATATTCTGTGTCTGCCATCTGCTTTGGATTTGAAGTCGGATTGAAACTGTCAAAATTGTTGGATTAATTTGCTTTGAAGTGGTTTTGTTAAATTGAGTTGTGTGACCACAGTCATGTATGATTTCTCGAGTCTAGACTCATTTTTTATGCAGTTCTTCTATGATGTAAGAGATTTGGATAAGATGGAAAGGCAGAGTAGTAAAAGCAGCAGGAAACTACTATGTGAGATATTTTAGTGAAGTATTAAAGGAATTTAAAAATGAATGCTCCTGTTTCTGTGGGTTGCTCCAAGTAATTGCTCTACGGTGGAAATTATGTAAGTGTTTACAACTTTACATAGAGTGGAGTTGTGGAGTCGTGTCGTGTATCTGCTAAATAGCGAAGTCTATTCGTAGCATGACGTTTTATTGGGTATAAAATATAACCGGTATGGCAATGGCATAGCTATCCTTACACACGCCACCCCACGCCGAGTAGAACTAGTGGGTCAAATCGATGAATTCAGGCCCAACTGGTCTCTAACTTGAATTACAGTTCTTCTTCCTAAAATTCTCTTCACTCAGTCAGTTCGTATTTCGTAGTACTAGTGACTAGGTCTCCTAGTTAGGAGTAGTAGTACTATCGTCTCTGTAGTAGAAAGACATTTGGCCGAAAAGAGCCGAAGGTACCCGAGCAAATGACACATCTTCAGTTTACTGAAGCTCAGGTGAAAGAATGAAATAGTTTTTAGACTTGATGGTGTTATTACCAAGAATTTATTGGATTGCATTCTACGCAAGGAAGAGACTTTGATGGAGAACGTGACATGACACGATTGCCATTCCTCTCTATATTGATCCATCTTCGATTATTTGATAAATGTATCCAGGTTTTTAAGAACTCAGATAACTATATTCAATAATGCACGGATTTTGACATCTCTACCGTTATTTTCATTGCATTTTGTATCGCATTTTATCGAATGTAGGTATTTACCCCAAGTTAGAGCTGTAGGTACTTTATTTTGACGGGTGTACCTTCAAAATGGACGTTTATTCAATAAGAAGAGAGAGAAAGCCTGTAGCGTGGAAAGTAAAAGCATAGAAATTTGTCATGACAGTCAAAGTCTGTAGTGTTCTTCAACATGAAAGCATTTTGCCCTGGAGAGAAATACCTAAAAGGAAAACTACTATATAACCCGAAAAAGCAGGAATACATAACACTTTCTGTTTGCAATGATGTCTTTAGGTTATGTTACTGCATAAACTGAATCGTAGGAGTATTGTTCTGTCCTGAAGATACAACTATTGCGTTGCAAAAAGAAAAATGTCCTATTTACTTGCTTTTGCCATTTTTTGAAAGTACCTCTAGTGGTTACATCATGGTCACTTTTTATATGTAGAACGATCACTTTAAAAATCATTAGGTTCTTGAATGTGATGAATTTAGATGAAAGTATTAATACGGACGGACTACATAAATATTCCTTTCTCTAGTTCAAGGATGATTTGCAACAATGGTTTATATTATTTTTTACAGGAACAAATGCAAGAAGTGCTGGATGCGATGTTCGAAAGGAAAGTACAGAAGGGAGACTACGTCATCAAGCAAGGAGATGATGGAGACAATTTTTACGTTATTGAATCGTAAGTGTTTTGTGACATTAGTAAGAGTCCCCGGTCGAAATTGGAAGATTAAGGTGAATTATTGTGAAGAGCTCATTTTATTTAATGGTTTCAGAGGAAAGTATAAGGTGTACGTGAAAATGGATGGGGAGACGCAGACGAAAGCAGTTGGTGGCTACGAAGGTGCAGGAAGCTTCGGAGAGTTGGCCCTGATGTACAATATGCCCCGAGCGGCGACAGTTCAGGCTGAATCAGATGGCTCATTATGGGCTATGGATCGTCAGACTTTCCGACGGATAGTACTCAAAAACGCCTACAAGAAGCGTCAAATGTATGAGTCTCTCATCGACTCCGTTCCAATGCTTAAAACCCTTGAGGTGAGTCACTCTTTGTCAGATTACCCGACTTTCGGACTGTTTGCCAGTCCTTATGTATAGTACTTACTCCTATGACGTCTCCCTTTGATAGTATACTAATATCTTGGTCTACAAAAGTATACATAAGTCACATAAGAATACCTAGCAGTATGACTGTGAACTGTATTAACTACCCCTAATTCCTATTGTATGTATATCCCTGTGCTAAGTAAAGGGGAATATGCTAGAGTCATATCATTAGACAGTATTACTCTTGTCCTATTGTTTAATAATGGAGAGGAGTCTTCTATTGTCTGAATGTGTAACATATGTAGTGCAGTAGGCTCACATGACCGTTAGTCTATCAATGCTAATGGGTGTAATGTATCTTTCTTGATTAATTTAAATTGATGAGAAGAACTCAAAGCTTTGATTAATTATTCCCCAGTTGCTTTTACGTTGTTTCCATCTTACGTCCCCGAACAACTACCAAATTACATGCAAACGTAGCCAGCTAGAGAAATGTACATTACTGAACAGGCTTTGTAAACAACTGATTACACACTAGATCTTGAATAGCGAGAGCTGTAAAGCAAACCAATACATCGTAGATCAGCAAGTTGAATGAAGTATAAGGTTATATATATGTATAATGTATATTTATTACACTTGTATTATTAGAAGTGCGCAGTGGACTACGGGATAGTACTGACGGCATTGTGGATGTCGTTTAATTCCATCCTAAATGGAATTAACGTAGATCTTAGCGTATATATTATAGTATAGTGTAGATTGATACATATTATAATGGGGTTTATTCCTGACATGACTAATAGTCTGTTAAAATTGCGGCTACGCTAAAGTTACGTACGCTATTAGGTTTGTGATGCTATCCTATTTCCGACGAGTATAGCATAGAAAATGACGCGGATTTTCCTACATAAATAGATGTTTATGGAGCCAACCAAGTTTTTGTTCAGCATCGTTACAACACGCTTTGGGAAATTGGGAAATTGTAATTGGCCTGTTTGGTTGTTCATGTATATGCAAAATGTTTTTTGAATTACCATATAAAGAAAGGGCGGAATATTGTTAGTACCCTTAGCTCAAGGTTAGCCATCTGTAATTAATGCATTGCAATTGCCATTTTCTAGGCATTATCATATAAGTGTGTGTAATTTAAGAACGGATTAATTTGAGTTTGAAATCGAAACTGTTGTTGAGTTGTGTTTGTAAAAATGCAAGAGCTCTTCATCATGATAACACCATTGTAGACTTGTAGAATGTGTTCAGCCTTATAAGGAAACGTGTTAAATTACTTACGAGCCAAATAACAGGGAAATCTATTTGATTGATATAAAGCTTTTAAGTTTTCATTAAAGATCTCGGTAGAGATTGGACTCACCTACATAGACATAGATGTATTATAATTGTATTTGGAAATGACATGCTGAATGTAAATGTTGATTGTGTTAATTTATTACAGAATTATGAGCGCATGAATTTAGCTGACGCTCTTGTTCCTCGAATGTACACCAATGGTGAAGCTATTATCCGTCAAGGTGATACAGCCGACGGTATGTACTTCATTGAAGATGGTACTGTTCGTATTGTCAAAGTTGATGCAAATGGAGAGGAAAAAGAGGTAAAATCTACTTAATGTACTCAATGCATAATCATTAGTGTGGAAATAGTACTCATTTGAAATATCATAAAATGTAATGGAATTTCCCAAAGAGTAATAATATGTAACTGCTTTGAGTCACACAAAGCTGGTTATTTGTGTAAATAATTTTGGATAGTTTGATGATTGTGACTGTTGTTAAATATTTCAGTTGAACCGAGCCACAAAAGGAGGCTATTTTGGAGAACTGGCTCTTTTAACAAATAAACCACGAGCTGCCACCGTTTATGCAGACCGGACAGTAAAATTGGCATGTAAGTTACACTGTACGTACTACGTAATATGATGTCATGGGTGCAGTGCATGGTGATACTGTAGCCAGATCGATGAAAACTCTATTGGTTAAATTTTTGATGAGATGTGATGTGAGTGAAATGGAATTGTGAAAGAATGAGTCTGAGCTGAATGAATGACATGAATCGATATTTGTTTGTTTGTTCGGTAGTTTTGGACGTTGAAGCTTTTGAGCGTCTGTTGGGTCCATGTATGGAAATAATGAAGAGGAATGCAGAAGACTACGAAGCACAACTGATCAGAATCTTTGGCTCTAAGTCCAATATCACGGACATCCGGTGAGCTTCTTCCGTTCCGTCTCCATCCTATTTATGTACTCTCCAATATCCAATCAATCAATATCAACTTCACCTGAAACAAAAACAACTTGCTATCATCAAGCAAGCCAACCAAAAAATATTAACGTATTAAGTTAGAAGAACGCTAGCCTCCATTCCAACTCCAACCAATTCAATTGCAACGTCAACCCTCAGTCAGTCTGTAATTATAATAGCAGGATTAAGTAGACTACTAATTATTTCTCCAGTCAGAAATTCTACTCATTTTCACTGCGGATTTACGTTACGGTATTCTTGATTGATATAGCCTCTATGACTGTAGTAGTAGGTGTATTATTATCATACCTTACGTAAAGTAGTAGTTGCTATATAGTTTTTCATTTTCCTGAGAAATTATATGCAATTTCTGGTCATTGAATTGAATTACATTGCGTTTTTATGAACCAACATTAGCAACATGCTATTAGATTTGGTGATTGAGTCGAAGGGTAGATAAAATATACATGGACACAATTAACAAATCAATCATAGTAATATTGGTCGGTAATTGTAGAGTATAAGTAGGTAAGACCATTAACACATAACTTTCGAGTATTTGTGTTGTATATGAATTAATGTAAGATAAGGATATATAATTACATAATTTTATTAGTTCCGTGCAATATTCGTAGTAGACATAGACTTGCTCATGACATGCTATGCTTACTTTCGTTACATGTATGTCACGGCAGGTCCTACAATCCTCGTCCTCCCATCCTCGTATTGTTACAAAGATAATTAATTATGAATTTAACGCAATGAAGTTAGTTTAGTTCTACGGGTGTTTGTTTCTGGTAAACAAATATTGTACAGTACTACTATTAACATAGCTGCTTTTAACGAACGAATAAGCATTTTGAGAGAGGATGAAGAGATGGGGTTTGAATACTAACAAAGTTCTCGTCCTCATTGTCTGTTCAATAATATTATATGAATAGGAAATTGTCACAATTTCGTCACGCGTTTATGTCAGTTTAGTAACGTTGAGCATAAAAGACACAAAAGGCTATGATTTACAAATAGAGTATCAAAGTATCAACTCAAAATGCAAACTTAAAAATATTGGTCTGGAAATATCGCTCTCGTATACATTAAGTATACAGGTTAAATAATTGTCTTTCCGGTTTTCTTGCTATAATAGAGACAGACCTGCCACAGCCTGTAAAATAATAGACTAATATTGTAATCACCTATTACAGATACAAGAAATTGAAATAGATTGTTAGGAAAAAAGCAAGATGTAGAGAATTGTCGAATTCTACACTTACAACTAAGTAATTGTTTTAGATTTTCCAGAGTAATGAAACATTTCTAATTTGACTGAACTTGACTTGAGCTTCGATGTTATTATAATACCTCTAGGTAGTTTGGAAAAGCACTAAAGTCGTTTTTAGTTCCACAATAGAAAGAAAAAACTTACAAATGCTACTTGTAGTAGCATTAAAAAACGTATGAGAAAACTTATCACTGACAAAAAACATTCAAAGCGATCGAATTTTTAGACCAAAATTTTTAAGCTGGTCTTGAATTTTGGCATGATTTTCGATTGTCGTCTTTTATTTTATGTTATTTCACATTATCTTAACTAGGCTAATTCAAAGAGAATGTAATTGAATCGGTCGTCGGTAATGTACATACGTTCACGCGTTAGGAAATTAATTACAGTCATGCTTCCGTAAATGAATTGTTGTAATGAAACACGTATTTACCTAGAAATAGCTACACATAAGAATAATATTTACATAGCTTAGGCATGTTAAAAGTTGGTCATTAACAGTACACAGTACTGGACAAGTATTGAGACAAGGTTAACACAATACAAATAGAGATATAGTTACACCTAAGAACTGTAAGTACTATATACTTATAGTGTGGGTTATTAAAATGAAAAGGATTAAATTCAAAAAATCCAGTAAGCAAATGTAACTATACTAAAATGAAGGAAGGAGCTAAGGATAAAACTGCTTTGCATTAAAGTGGATTATTATTGTTAGCTAGTGTAGTGTAGTACAATGCATCAAAATTCTAAAGAATCGATACGATTAATTAGCTACTTGAATTATTTATGATTTTAAAATTAGTTGGGTAACTAGTAACTGGCTTGTTTAGTAGTGGAGTATTATTGTTCACTTCTAAAGTTATATAGAAAGATCATTAGCATAATATTGTTAGAGAGATGAATTTTAATGTTGGAGCGGAGCTATCTACATTATGATTACTACTACATACTTGTCTATTACATTACAAATTGGTAGAGTAAGAAAAGAAAACCGGGTACACGTCTGCTCGGGAAATAATTAATGCGGTTGGTTGATCTAGTATTATGTATGTACATGTAATTAAGTATCTATAAGTAGGATTATTAATTAAGTGGTATAGGTACTCTAATGTGTAGCTCATGTTCATTGTATTGACTGGATACGTTGTTGTAATGTAATTGTGATGGAAATCTAATTGTACATGTAATGATGTAATCCATATCCGAGCTGATATGATAAACAACTAAATAATAGATAATCTAGAGTAATTATTAGACATTGAGAATGGATTTGGGAGTTTGGAAGAGCATTCTGTGGTGGAATTCGACTCTAATATATAGTAGCTACCTATAACTATAACTTTACTGGTGTAGACTGACTGTGGGGATATGTATTTGTATGTATAGGTATTTACATGTATGTGAAAACAGGGAAAAAATGTAATAATCATAGAAATGTTAAGTATGACTAACTAAGCAAATTTTAATGATACTTGTAGAAGCATAATTTTAAGTTTAATTTGATGTGTTAACACTATCCGTATGGAATTAGCAATTAATTAACGATAATGTTATGACGGTGGCATAGCGTCTTAATTAGTGATTGAAAAACAAGGGTTGGATGGATTGTACTGTGGAATTGATTAGATGGAGTGAAAGGATGTAAAAGAAACCTACAATTACATTAGACTAAACTCAAAATTATACCTACTACCATTGCCACGCAAAACAATTACTAACTATATCTCCAGAATCACTATTACATATTGTACAGGTAACAAAATGAGTAACCAACCAATATTAATGTGAATTGTATGTAATCTATATTGTGTGTTTGTGTCCAGTTGGAACAAGTAGATGACAAATCGGCTGTTCAACTTCATCCAAATCCCTCTTCCTCAAAATCTATGGTGCAGGTCCTTGCCTTGCCTCCGTATTTCCTGACTCCTGATCTGTCACAATAACTGCAAACTTAATAATAAATTAGAGCAATTCATCGTTGCTGTCCTGTACTGTTGTTTTCTCAACCAAATTAAATCCAATGAGATGTGCAAGAATTATCATGTAAATGAACTGATGGAAGTATGTAACTCGTTTCTTTTAAAAAAAGTAGCACATCCATTACCGAATTTCTTTTTATTGGTCAGTATATTCAATCAAAATGTATTTGTCAGTATCTCTTACTTTCCTCCTTGTCGATATCAAATAAAAATTTGTGTACCTTTAATCTGTATTACCCTTGATAAATATACGTACTCTACATACTGAGGTGCGTACGAAATAGACTACTGTGTTGTATACAAATACACATACCTATACCACTTACCTTTAAAATAAATGCGACCTTCTTATACTGAATCACCTATAAATAGTTTGACTATAGTAGCTAAAGGTAAAATTAATTACGTTACGGTATTGATATTACCTTGTCTAGCTACAATACAAAATCAAATGTAACCTTGTGCTCTTAATTCGATTTTTAATTAATTGACTTACCTCTGTACCTAAACCTAATGTATACTAAACTTTTATTCCTTGTGTATTAGGTACTTATTTGTTAATTCCTATTATTATTATGTAATTTGGTTGAATTGTGGGGAAAATAGGTTTTCATTGATAGCACATGGGTCTGTAATTTCTATGTAATGAGTATTGCATTTTGCATTGTAGTAGCTGAATGGAAGAGATCAGTCATGTTCATGTCATAACATAATTTACCTTGTTTAAATGATTAACAGTGAGCTAGTGTAATTTAATGATTGTGAAGAAATAAAATTTTCGATATAAAACGAATTGTATTGTTGAGTTTTCTATTACTACTGATATAGTATAAACAGGTAGGTACATAGTACATCTAACGAATTATACTTAAAATTAGCTCTAAGAAATAACAGAATGGATAACCAGGGGAGGAAGTTTTTGATTAATATCACCAGGTATCTTTAATCAGGTATTGTTTTTTGCTCCTACAATAACCCTATAGTTTAAATTCATTTATGGGAAACATGGCTTTGATTTTAACTGTCAAGTTTGATTGCGTGCAAAGTGTTAAGGTATTGTGTGCTGAATATTAATTAACTTTTAGGAGCCATAAGTCTTTTGTATAACCTTCGTATCTTTATGGAAAGCGTTTTGTGCTTTTAATGTCAGGTTTGAAGAAATACTACTTAACTGCAAAGGGAAATGATATGTTTGTTGTCTGTTCGTATTCGTGTAGTTGTTAAGTGCAATAATATTTGTTTATTGACAATGAGTGTATGAGTTGTTGTCTGATGGCATTTGTGTCGCCTGTGGACGTGATTAATTGTATCTGCAACTGTTTTTTGTACTGTATTGTACTGTGCATTACTTATACGTGTATATTTACACTTTACACAAAGGAAAGAAGGCTCTATTAATTTTGGTAAATACACTTCAACCTGAAAACATGGACCGAAACAAAATGCATTTATTTGTGAATGCTTCAAGCAAGCATGAATGAATGAAATAGATACTGTGTAAGATAAGCTTTTGTCGTATGAGGTATGTGCATCTTCATAGATGTATCTATATCTACCCCATTTACTAATAAAGTACACCTAAACCTGTCTGTAAATGAGATGACGTGAAATCAGAATAAATACACAAATACCTTATTGCTGTAATTGTCATTTTTGCTCGCAATTTGCTTTTACAATCATCATTGACTCTGTACAACAACATTATTTGCTCTTATTCAAATGTGAAATTAGTTATCTGCAGATTAGTAATGAAATCCGTAGGGAATTATATGAAATTAATTTGCTCTAGGGGCTCAACACGGATTTAGCAGTCGCAACTTACAAGTGGGTAAACTGGCCTGTAAAAGGTTCAGTCCTTCATCAGATATCTAGAATTTTAGAAATTTCGAAAATAAATTATCCCTGTATTCATTATGCATGAGCAATACTTTCATCTAAGTTACTTACATTAGAGCGATTCATTGTGATTTCTTGCAAGTTTTCCATTTTTGCTAAAGCAAAAGCAACGCTTACATCAGTAATGTTAGCTGCATTCGTTTGATCTCGGTCACTATTTGCCTCGTTCATACCTTTGAGTATTAATTTCCTAAGTTCTGCAATTGTTGAATAAAATTATCAATTAGGTTCATCAGGTTTGCGATAAATTGAGTAGAACATTTATATAAATATTTCGACTTACTTTTCATGTTTGCAATGCTAGATAAATTATTGTTAATGGTATTGATTTTACTATCCGTGTAAATATCTTTAGTGCTAAGATGTCTTAAAAATGTTCTACATTTAGTTTTTGGAATCCCGGTAAGAGCATGATCAACATTTCCATCTTGAAGCCAAGGAGGAAAATCAATTGTTAATTCTGTTAAATTAACCATGTTCTTGAATACTGCTGAAAGTAACCCTCGATTTTTGGAAGAGTACCAAATTTTAAGGGTTTTCAAATTGGAGAAGATCTTGGCAATGGTGCGGATCCACAAGGAATCGACAAAGTCGCGAGAAAACTTCAGTTCTTGAATGCTGGCAATTCTCTGTGAGTCTGGAAAAACATCACGCCAACAACCGTTCCATTCAACGAACCCACCGATTTCTAGTTTTGTCAAAGAAGGAAATTGCTTGGAGTAGCTGAAATTGTTGAATTTGACATCACTTCTAGCCCGAGCACTTCTGCCGTCAATTTTCAGAGTTTTTAAATTATGCATTATAGGAAATTCTAATGTGTAGCAAGATTCCCCGAAGTAATTGTCAATTGTCAAGTGCAATAGAGAATTGCTTTGTGACAACAGGAATGCTTTTAGAGAATCTTTGCTGAAACACGATCGGGGAAAATCGCAACTCAGTTTTCTTAATTTGAATCCCATTTCTGTTAACAATTTTAAATGGGCGTCTCCAACTGGGAGACGGAGCTCAAGGTTCGTTAATCTTCTAGGTGGATGTAAGGAAATCAATTGGACAATGGATTTCACGAATTCTTTGCAAGAAGGATCAAACCATAAACCTAAATGGGTTATATTTGACATCCTGCCAAGAATATCTTGGAAAATAGAAGGGATTTTCTCGACTGGCTTTTGTTCAGTTGCAATATTAGGATTTATTTTTGAATCTAGATTGTGTCCGATTAGTTCTAATTCTTTTAGTTTGGGAAGATCTAACGATTTCGGAAGATGATAAGTGTAATCGCACTCCGTGTCAATTGACAAACTCAAGGATTCTACGAAAGGATTTATGGCCAGCAAGAAATCGTCCAGTAATTCAATGTTTTCCTTTGAGAACGCATGTGAACTCACATTAATTCTTATCATTGGAATATTTCTGCCATTTAAAGATACTTTCATAAATCTTTTCATTATTTCTGTAGAACCGAAGGAAATCGTCGCTGTTGATCTCTTCAGTATCAAAGTCGCTTCGTAGTTCCATTGTTGACTAACTAGTCTGCAGGATTTCAGGTCTTCCACTGGGAGATACTTGAAAGTATTGCCAAGTATCTATCATAGACAATTAAAATTGCCCAGTTTATATTTAGTTAATTTTATTTTAAATTAAGAATACTTCATCGTAGATTTTTCCTTTATTTACGTGAATAAAATCTTACCAGATTCACAGCCAATGGATGGGGCATCATTTTATATTGATTTGGTATCTTCAACTTAATATTGCTCCCTTTGTTTTCGCTAAATGCATACACAAAAGATGAGGTTTGTGCTAAAACCTAAATATTTTACTACTCTCAATTTAGAGGTATACCTAGTTAAACGTTTGCCAGAGTTATTCAGTTTTTAAGACGATACTTTGTTTCAAGATTAGAAATTGTAATCAAATGCTTGAAATTAAATGATATCTCCTTTGTCTTTGATTTATGCAAGAGTAGGTAGTGTAAATATGAGATGTTTACTGTAAACCTTCGTATGCATTATGCAATTTCATTACCACTCACGATACACTTTGTCATTATTTTGTATATTCAAGTTATTAACATTATTAGTTCAGAGATTCCAGAATTTACCTGAATCCTTATCTCACAGTCAGTCTCAAGTACCAATCAAAGTCCTGGGTAAGTAAACCGTCCCGAGCTGGACTTCTGATGGTTGACAGCTGAACAGTATTTTTCCATTTAAATAAAACCTGATGAGTTTCAAGTGCTTTTGTAACACAACGCATGATGTACCATGCCCTAGATGCATGATTATTTGTTAGCACCCTGAATACTTAAAGGTAAGTTAAATAATTATTTGCTGCTGAATATAAGTGAATCTACCTAAGCGAGAGTTTGTACAAGTTAACGAAAGATTAAATTAATTATGATTATGTATGTATTTAGATTGTAGTTATATGCATACGTTTATGTAGTGATAGCTGTAATTACTGTAAAATGACTCATTTTTGTTCATGCAAACGCAGTAAAAGAAATCCTGCATTTATTCTTATCATTATTATTATCTATATTAGTTAAGAATACCTATAAGGTATGT
>JABASH010004189.1:0-14613 GCA_019776445.1 Tomocerus maximus | reverse complement strand
CGCAGTGTAAAGTGTGCATTGAATACTATTGCATTTGTAGTGCAGGAGTGAGAGGAGTGTTTTTATTCTTTCGTGCACTTGACAGTTCATTCTTATACATTGATAGTTTCATTTCTTGGAATAGTAATACCTATATAGTGTTCCCGTCTCATTGGATAATTTATAAGGCTTTTCATTGTATTATTAACAGTTTTATCAAAATTTGTAGCAACATGGGCACCTGTGGGCAAAAAATTTCTCAGGGTCTTAATCTCTCAGAAAAACCGAATTTGAAAGCGTTAAGTCGTGGGAGGTTTTCCCATGTATTTGGAGTAGGGAGGTTTTGGCTGCCAGATCGGCATTCCGGCCCTTAGTGGGCGGCTTGGTGTGATGAGTATACCGGATTTCGAAAGTTCTTAGGTTTCGTTCGATTCCTAAAAATGGCCATCTAATTTTTAAACTTTACAACTTACATCAGGATCAGATGGCTCAAAATATTTATTCTAGCAATTATACAGGTGTGCAAGGACATTATTAGCAATTCCAATGATAATATTTTATGGTATTTGTTAAGATGGACGGTTATTGGCAATCTTTAGCTGACTTTTTATCAGCTTTAAATGTAGTCCTGGAGGGTCCAGCGTCCAATCGCATCCTAAATGAATTTCGATTGAAATTAGAGAACAGTGTTAAAAATGATGATTTTCGAAGGACGCTGTTGCAGTGTGGGGCACTATTTAACTGGGACGACGAGAATGGTTTATTTCATCCCAGATGGAGCAGAGAAACCATAAGAGCAGCAATTAGTGTCATTCAACCTGACCATATAGGTGCAGGTGGTGTGTCTGACTCTAATGATGTATCTTCTCCACAGCGTGAAAATAAAAACAACCAATCCGAACATTGCAATAAACCTAAATTGAAAACATTGCATACAACTAAAGGTAAACCTATTTATTTTACCCATTTATTGTATTTTATAACTAAAATTCCTGCTCTCAAATAATATCGAATTGCATTGCGAACGACGGTCTCATAGAACAAATTCCATGAGAAGCTCGATTTCCTTTGAATCGCTTCGTTTAATTTTTGGGTACAAACAATATCCTGACCCTGACCAATATTATTATACGGGTGACTATTAACATACATTAGGTTATAATATAGGTAGTTTATTTGATAGTTTGTTTTATGCCATATTTCACCGTCTAAATATTTAAAATTTGATTGAAACACTGACTGTAGTACAATGTATTACAATTCATTATTTTTGTGGTACGCATCGCCTGAATTAATGGCAAAATTGTAAATCTTATCTAGTTGTGGCGATAAATAATCAGCTAACAATTTTGCCAACTTTGATGTAAGTGGGAGTGGGAAACTACCTGCGCTTTGGTATAGATTTTTCTGTATTACGTCATTTTCTGTATTCGAGCAGTATGTCCTATTCAGAATCTAACGAATCTAGAAAGCCATCTATTCGTTCACTATCGTCAGCTCAGCATGGGATAGTACAAATGTATTTACAAAGCATTAAAATATTTCTTTATTAATAGCGTTTTCCGACACATGGTTAATTATCAGAACTAAACGCAGTTAGTCTAGTACTTCACATTGTCAGCTCTCTCATTTGATTGATTGATTCCTATGACAGTTCCTTTTTACAGTCACAATAGCAATTTTTACAGTTACTTTACGAATATTTTAGTTTATAGTTTAGTTGCATCAGTAGAAGAATATAATGTACATTAATTATATAATATTTATCTGAGATATAGCTTTTGATATATTATAATTAATTTAGATTCCTATTTTGTCTATTTCCAACCAGAATAGATGTAATAGCGTCCATTTATACACTGGGCATATTGCTTAAATACATATCATTATATGAAGTTATGAAGAACATTGCATGTTCGTAAAACACTACATACTATTTTATCTTAAAATGGATATTCAAATATAATATGATTAACGTGATTTCGTGTGAGCTGGCCAAAACTCAAGCCAGATGCCGTACTATAGTTGCCATCATGGCGACGCCATGGCCATGAGAAAAGGGAAGCTTGCACCTAACATTACAACCATCCGATATTAACCTGTTAGCTGGACCTGCAAGAATTTTCGAAATTTATTTACCATTTATCTCCAGTTCTACTAGAGCTACAGTAACCGACAAAGATTCAGAAAAAAAGGTAATTTCATACCTTGGTTAGTAGTGAAGGGGTTTAACGGTATATGTTCCCTGTTCATCCAAACATCTTTGTAGATAGGCACTGGAATAATTTTTTGAAATTTTTCATCACTACTAGCTCCCAAATATTTTTGAATTTTTTTATGTATTACTTGTCTTTGTAGCTTCGTAGAACTTGAGATAAATCGACAGGAATGAGCCCAAGTCGAGGACAGCAGAATACATTAAGAATACGTCCCGGTTGTGTATATAGCCACTAGGGAACCATTATATCAAACAAAAATTTACGGTTATATGTATATATATTGGACCATTGTGGTTTTAAATGCCAAATGCCTTTATTTCAACGTATTCAGTGAATACGTTGAAATAAAGGCATATACTAAGGCATATACATATATAGGCAAATACTATTCACTAACTGAATTCAAGGAAACATGGTATTATACCGATGTTATGTTTTACTTACAATAGTAAATGAAGATTTATAATTTATTATCATAATAAATATCATTTAGAGTATTGCAAATTTACATTAACATTGCACATTTAGGAATGAAAAAGCCGCCCCTTGAATTACTTAATCAAGTCAAAATAAAATTAGTGCATTGGTTGAGTGACAATAGGGTTTATGAAATTTGACAAAGAGTAAATCAGAACGATTATCAAACTTTGAATTTGACAATCAACGCATAGCGTGCGTTGGTTACATTTAGTAAATAGTACATGCTGTCGGTTGCTTACAAGTGCGCCTAGGGTACTTACGAACTGTAACTCCTGTGAAGGACGATAAGAAACTCATATGCTGTACATGAAATTGAGACTCTTCAGTAAATATTATAAGAATTGACAACTTTAATTATTTCCTTTCCCCAAAATAATTTTGGAGCACTCTTTAAAATTGTCTCTTTTCTGTAGACTATAGTTTTTTCTTAAGTTAACAATTGTTAACAATGAAAAGGTTTTGCTATAATATTAAACAAATGAAAAATTATTTCTGTGGTATTATTAAGCAACCATGTTTTACTATAATCTAACAACTAATTACAAAATTGTTTGATTGAAGTACTGAGACATTCTCAATCTGAAAACCCCAACGATCCTGTCTCTTTGTTCTAATCCGTACATAGGATTNGACAATTTATTTTTTGAAAGGGGTCGCCCAATTATTCTTATCGTCAATAAATATTGCAAATAAAATACAACCTCTTCACATTACGTCATTATACGCGAGATTACATTTGACTGCAATTAATTTATTACTTCAACCAAAATTCATTTACGATAGACATCTACGCTATAAATTACCTCTTAATATTCAAACTGTATAGACGACTAAAAAGTAAACACGTAAGTACTACGTCTGACTGAATTAAAATTCTGAAATTACATTAGAGATTTTTGAAGTTAATGAAGACATTAGCTGCAAAATAATTATTTAATTAGCTCTACTTGTCACTTGTAAGTTAAAATTAACAGTAAAACAAAAATGTGAAGTATATAAATTAGAAAATGTTACCTTTGATGGGAACTCTATCATCCATTACGAAGGACATCAAAATAAAATCAAATTTTATTTTAGATGAAAAACTGGATGGCCAATGGAAATCTTTAGCTGATTTTTTACCAGCTTTAAATGCAGTCGTTGAGAGTCCAGCTTCCAGTCGTATTCTAAATGAATTTCGATTCAAATTAGAGAGCAGTGTTAAAAATGATGATTTTCGAAGGATGTTGTTGCAGTGTGGGGCACTATTTAACTGGGACGACGAGAATGGTTTATTTCATCCCAGGTGGAACAGAGAAACCATAGCAGAAGCAATTAGTGTCATTCAACAAGGCAAAGTGAGCTGCAAGTCTAACATCAAAGTTGGCCATCCGTCCCATTTGGATTTGAAAAATGACCTGTCCAAAACGTCCACAATAGTTAAATACAACAAAAGTTGCCTCAAAGGAGATAACACAGCATCAGGTATGATTTACTTTAACATTATTTGCTAACTATCTAACCTCTTTTGCCGACGCTTCTTGCCAGTATACATGTCCGCATCCGCAATATAAAATTATATACGAGCTCTGCAACGGCCACTAAATCATGTGTTTGTCTGTCTAGATACAGACAGACTAACTTCCTTCAGTGCAGACAAAGACCACAGTGCCGTCACACGTGATTTGCCTTGTTGTCTATGTCTGTGGGTACCGTCACACGTGATTTGCATATTATAACTTGCACCATGGAAGTATTTAGAATGAGCATTCTTCTTTTACGAGCGAAGCGAGGGCTTAAACTTAAAATTTCTGTTCTGTGGGAGCTCTGATCGACGCGATTAAAAATCTGGAGGGTTATTTCTGATGCGGAGTGGGAGTGAAGTATAATCTGATGTCAAAATTGCCAGTATTTTAATTGACTTAAGGTTGCCTGTAAAATGCAGTACGCATGCGCATATTAATTTTACTACATTGCTCATGATAATAAACAAACACATTCCGCAGTGGTATACTATATTATTATATCCTTATAAATAAAATTCTAAGGAGAATTATCACAGTACTGCTTTGCAAAGTTACAATCCTTATCCACCTTCTTTTCCATAAGCTTCAGACGATGAAAAGCATTAGATTTACTTCTTGGCATACTTATATTATCAGAGCGCCACAATAATCCGGTTTCCCATCTTCCTTTAACTCTTCTTGTAGTGGAATTCATAATTGCCATTGCACGCTCATCTTCTTTTGATCGAAGCGTAACAACATTCATGTTCACACCAAATGTTTCGGTGGAAAAGCTTCTCTTCACTAATTCATTGAGTTCTTTCCATTCAGACTCATTATTAGTAATATGATACGTAAAATCTTTATCTACTATAGCTTTTACTAAGGAACTTGCACATCCGTGGATTACCCAGTCAAGACTCGTAAGTGTCAGGTCAGGTGCATTCTTTCCTCCACTGATGCAACTTCTTGGTCTCAACAATTCATTGTTATCCTGCCCGATTAGAATTAAAGGCTTGGCATTCTTCAATGATGTTACACTAACATCTTTAAGATGATTCCAGTATTTGGATAATTTTCTAACATTTACCGATTTTGTAGTCAAATCCAAATGTTTATCTATGTCCTGCCATTGTTCAAATCGAATACTGTGTCATTTACTCCCTTAATTTTCAGAAAAACGCGACGAGGATCACTATTTACATACATGTTTCATTCTATTAATCCATCTCGTCCGTAAGGGATCTAATGTTCCTTCCTGTCCAAGTTTCTGAGCCAAAGATTCATGAATTGTTGTAATAGTTGAGCCACCATCCAGGAATGCATAGGTAGATATTTCTCCGGAGGGACCAATCAAGGTCACAGGTAAGATTTTTAGTAAAACTTGACTAGAGAGATCTTCACACTGAATTGCAACGTTATTTTTAGCGTTTCCTTCTCTTTTCTCGTGTAGAAATGGGTGATGCATCTTATCGCATCTTTCCACTCCGCATTTCTTCTTTTCTTTACAATTATTGATACTACAATTAGAATTCAGACAGGAAAAGCATAATCTTTTTTCTTTGACAAAATTCTTCTTTGTTTCACTATTCTCTTTTGCGAATTTCCAGCATTTACTTAAAGTGTGATTCTTCATGTGACAAAATTCACAGCATTTTTCTTTATCTTTGGATGTTTCACTCACAGCGAATACATTTTCTTTGTAAAATTTCTTTTCTTGTCTAAAATCTAAAATTGTTCTTATTTTCTTCCTTGTTTGGTTTAATGCATTGATTTTCACTTAGCATGTTAAATCTATTTACTGTACGAACTACTGCCAAATCATTCAGCCAATTTGGAAAGTCAAGTAAAGTTACTGATTTCTTAAATTTTACCATTACAAATCTTCCCCACTCCAACTTTTGTTGATTTGGCAGTTTGTCAATCATGTCACTCATCAATTGGGGATTGCTCATATGGGCATTTTCCCAAAGGACATTCATAATTGTGACAAGATTACGTACTACAGTAGCATACTGAATGAAAGTTGAAAGCTTTTCTTTTCTTGGCGTTTTGTGTACTTTGTCAATGAGTACACGAATAATATATTCAGGCTTGCCAAAATGACTTTCAAGAGCATCGATCACTAAGTCAACATTTTCAGGTATCATCAACATATAATTTACTACCTGTTTCGCTTCGCCATGGAGACATTTCCGAAGTCGTAACATGTTTTCTGTTCAAATACCCACAATCCTTGGTCGTCCTTCTATATTCACTGATGTAGATCGGCCATTCTTCAGGATTGTCAGGGAAACTTGGAAGTTCTCTTCCCATGGCCTGCCTTGCGATTGCGATGATCTTAAGGGCTGAATCTTCTAATGATTTGTTAGATAACATCTTAATAGCAGATACCAGATTTTCTATGATTTTGACTTGTGAATTTTCATCCTTAGATCCACAACATGACTTGCAAGACGGGGCTCGTTTTATTTCAGAATTTTCCTCAGGAATTTTAGAATTTTTGGAAGTTCCTTTCCTTATTTTCGAAATTTCATCCCCTTCGTTCGATTCTCCAACTAAAAAGTTGAATTCTTGTTCCTTTTCATGCGGAACTCTTCGCAGCAAACTCTCCACGTAGTTACTAGTTTTTTCCGGAATAGAATGATTTTCAGCTACATCCTCGTCTAGAAATTCTTCCTTATCGATATTTTCTAATAATTGTAGCTGCAAACGCTTTTGTGCAAGAGACTTCTCCGCTTCTGCAGATTTTTTCTCCGCCTCCGCTGATTTTCGCTCGGTCTCCGTTGATTTTCTCTCCGCCTCCGCGGCTTTTCTATCCGCTTCTGCGGCCTCCAACTCAGCAATCAGATAAAGACGTTCACTCCTCATCGACGAAGTTGTTTTCTAGCTTCTTACCGAAGGAGTTATACTTCTGGTATTGTTTTCAATCCTCAAATCTAGTAGTGAGTCAAAACGGAAAAGTCCACTAACGACAGACCCCTCGCTATCTCCATCTTCATTTTCTCCATGTCCTAAACAATTTCTTCCGGCATCAATTTTTTTTGACTAGTTTCCTGTTTTCTGCATCATTTTCCATTGCATACTGCCAAGGATGTTGTCCCTTGTCGACTCAAGAACTTCTCCGGAGATCAGCCAGTGTTGTTTCATCAGGCAGATTTCTTCCATCCATAGTTAGTTCAGTTTTTCTCGAAGGACCAAAAATATTACTGTTAATATTTTACTTGACTTGTTCTTGTATTTATGATGCAAAATAACTGCGGTTTCAACCAAATCAGTAAAGTTCTAACATTAATTTATTCCTTTTATTGGAGAAGACCAAATCACGCGTCTTGCCTCATCACATCCTCATGACTCATGATCAACCAACTTTCATCAAATAATAACCTAATAATTTATAATACTTTTTCATGACATGACATTGGACAAATATAAATATTATGATCATAGCAACACTAATCTATAGGAAAATCAGACTACAAAATGACATATTTCATTTATATTCAACTGCAATTCTTAGAAATTCAGTATGGAAAAGGCATAGCTATTTTAAGCTATCATGCTTTGCTTTTTTTGTTCCTTGATTATCAGACAATTACCATAAAAAATATAGCCCGTAATTGGCCATAGCACGTATTCTGTACATATTTTAATTTGCCCTGGCCTGCATTCTGCATACATTGAAAGTTTAACTTTTTGAATGACATCATTCAAAAATTAACTATTTATAAATTGAGCCAGGAGATATTCTTCCATTTATTCTTTAACCAATTTTTCTCTTATAGAATCGGATGGAGATATATCCTGTGCTGACAAGAAAATAATTGAGTACAAAGAGCAGTCAATCACCAAAGAAACGATTAATTTAATACTGGACCCCAAAAATGATACGTGTACACAGGTTAGGTTAAATTACAACGACATTTCAGAACCGAGACCTTCTCCCAATGGTAAAAACACCACTGTAATAAGTCCTGTCATCTCCCGCGAAGATATACCAAACGAGAAACCCAATCCTACTCAAATGGCACACAAATTATCTACCGCTGCTACATCTGGTTATAAATCAAGGGAAGCAGACCTGTCCGAAATAACCCATGTAAAAGAAACTAAAAACAATTTAAGTACACTCTTTTGTCCGTACGTACTCAATTCAAAAACTGCCACCAGCATGAGAATGGTACCAAAATATTCAGAGAAAAGTTCCAAAAAAATATGGCAGGGAGTAGTAATGGACAACTTGAGATACTTAGATCGTCGAGAATACAACAATATACGAAAAACTATTGAGAAGCCGAATTTTAAACCGAGCGATTCTGATATTGTTGGCGATATAATGGTATTCCTATTACAAAAAATAAAAATGTGGGGCTCCTCTATTTTATATTCAGAAAATTGGGCAAAAATGTGGCCAGATGAAAACAATGGGCATGATGACGAGGATGATGGTAATTATGACGCGTCGGACTTTATTAATTGGACGGAAAATAAATCAATTGTAACGAAGGAAAGACTCAATGCCAATTTTTTGAGCAAACTTGACTATTTCAGTATCCTGGTGGCCAATTCCGACCCTGCTGTACTTGAAGACTTATTTGAAAATGTGGCAAAATTTCAGTTGACACTACCATTAATAGTTTCCAATTTAACTTCCACCGTAGAAGACCGCAGTAAATACAAACTCTTGTCAAGCGTTTTACAGAAATGTACGATCAAATGGCAAATTGCAGGGGAATCAAATGCTGAAAACCATTTATTTCGAAGTCCACATATTTTAATAACTGCTATTAGGGTGGGAGACAACGTAATCAATGGAAAAAGTACAATTCTTAATCAACTTTTTATTCCCTCCTATATGTTCCAATGCAAAGGCCAGCCGGGTGGAGTATACGGGATGCCAGTTTCACTTCCTGGCAGCGTGGAGCTAACATGGCTTACAAAAGATGTTTGCAAAATAGCAGACGAAATTAAAGAAGCTGCCGAAAAAAGAAAGAACTTTAAAAAAAATGAACTGGTATTGCTGGCTAACATGCATGGAGACTGCCTAGAACATCTTCCGGTCCTTCAAACTTTGAGTTCAATGACGTCTATATTCCTTGTGTTTATCATGAAAAACATCACTAAAGACCAATTAAAAGATGTTTGGCAAAGGCTATCAATAATTTGTGGAGAAAAAAAGCTGAAGATCTTGTTCATTGATCCCAAAGAAAGTATGAATCCACGCTTTACTACAATAAACACTGCATCAATAACTGATGCAAATGCAACTTTAAATAAAATGAAAAATATCATCTGTAAAGCTGTAGAAAATTGTTCGCCAGAGGATGATGAAAGGCACTATTCATTGTGTGAAGATGTGACGACGGTAAAACAGATTTGTCCAGTTGAGTCCAAGGAATTTCTAAAGCTACTAAACGGAAAAAATTGTCTGAAGCTTCAAAAAATTACTCAAAGGAACATGGATATATGCTGGAAAACTTATTCAGACAATCCTGATTTGCAAAATATATTACACAGCTTAAAAAATATTCTTCGCCTACCAATTGATAAGAGAAGATCGTCATTGCTAGATATTGAAAGGGAGTTGCTTTCAAATAAAGACATTAGGCGTTGCAAAGACCGGTTGACAAAACTTTTAAAAGAACAAAAAGAATGCACTGTAGAAAATGAAATGATCAACCTAAATCAGCATATAAAAGCTGCCTCTGACGAATTGGAAAATTTTATTTCAATTGAAGGTATTTTTCGTGAACTGAGTATAGCTTACGAAACGGTATTGTCAAAAGGTTCGGTTGACGATAAACCGCCGTATTATTCAATGCCAGGACAATATGCTGAAATGCTGTTTGAAGGAGCCACTCTTTCAATTTTGGATGGAAATTTTGATACCAAGCCCCCTCTGTGGATTGCGGGAGTTTTTCAATCTGTCTGCAAGCAATTCCCAAATTTACGGGTTTATGTCGTCAGTATATTGGGTTTTCAATCATCAGGAAAGTCAACTCTATTGAATGCTCTATTTGGGTGCAAGTTTGCCACATCGGTAGCTAAATGCACTAAAGGGCTACATATGAGATTATTGTTACTTGAAGAGTCATATAGAAAACAGCTAAATTTAGATGCAATTATTGTCTTAGACACAGAAGGGCTAGGATCACCAGAAACATTAGACGATAACAATGCAGATGCAAAAGACCGAAGAATGGCTACTTTTGCCATGACCAACAGCAACTTAACATTACTAAATGTTGCAAACGAATCTAGCAGGGATATTGTTAATGTACTTCAAATTGTAATCCTTGCAATGTCAAGAATGGGAAAAGCTGTTTCCTCTACAACTATATTGTTAGTTCAGCATGTCACAGAAGGAGGCCACGAAGCGGCTCTAAATAAAGCTTTTGAAAAATTTTGCAATGCTTTAGAAGATGCTGTGAAATTAATCGAACAGAAAGGTGTCCAATTAGGGGCCATGGCACAAGAAAATATAAAAAATCTTAAAAAAAGTGTAAAGCAAAGAGGGTCATTTTATCACCAAATTAGGCCATTTAAAAACGGCGCGAGTTTGCAAGCACCACCAAGCGAAGAATTTCACAATGATGTTGTCGAGCTTAAAAATATTATTATGACAAGGTGTAAAAACCAAACGGACCATGTATGGTTCGAATCATGGCAGGAATCCATGATGGCTTCCTGGAAGGCAATAATGGAAGACAGTTTCCCATATAACTTTGGCTGCATGAAAGATGTGCAAGAATTTATGGAAGTTACGTCACTAACAACAGCAGTTCAAACAAATATAAATTTGGCACTAGAATTTCATGAATATTACATTATGGAGCACATTAAAGAGCAGCTACAATATGTTACAAAAACAACCAAAGAATTTGATGAACAAATTGATGTTTATATCAAGAAACACTGCGAAAAAGTACCAAATAAATGTGCAGATGCTACAAGACATTGGCAGCTTAATAATCCCTGTGAGTTTTGCATGAAAGCAATTGAAGCGCACACGATTTTAAAAGACAAAAATATTAGGCTTCCAGTAGCAGACCCTATGGCAAATTTTGAAGCATATTTGATTGCTTTAAAACTCACTTTTGCAAGTCGTTTACACCAACAATATCAACTACTGAAACTTCATAAAACAAAATTTTCCGATTTTGAAGCCATTTTGGAAGACATTGTAAATGACATGAAAAAGCAACAACGTAGTCTATCAGTTCATGAAATCTGGAACAAACTTTTGTCTTCAGTGAAAGAACTTTATCCGCCCACTTCACTTACTTCATTACGGCAAAAGTTAGCTGACGATATTGGAAAAATATACAGTCACATTCCAGATGTTGAGAAATGGAAAGAAATTCTTTTGAAGTCAAAT
The DNA here is from genome assembly GCA_019776445.1 of Tomocerus maximus. Taxonomy (NCBI): domain Eukaryota; kingdom Metazoa; phylum Arthropoda; class Collembola; order Entomobryomorpha; family Tomoceridae; genus Tomocerus; species Tomocerus maximus. The sequence goes on along the minus strand of JABASH010004189.1, from coordinate 3,073 downwards.
TCAAGCAGAATGTTAATGCCTACATTCGAAAGGAAAATGGATTTTATTGACAAACTCTTCCGACCTATTTTTCGATTTAAAGTCGTGAAACATAACCAATTATGCAGATCGCTTGATGAAGCAGCCGATAGTATTGTGTATGACACAAAAGTTCAACGAAAACCTTATTCCGATTTTTGGGTTTCAGAACACTATAAAAAAGTTTCAGAGATTTTGAGCAGATTTGAGAGTCATAAAATTGATGCCAAATATCGGTTTAACGCAATACTTTATAGCTTAAACTACTTTTGGAAGACTGTTATGGAGAACCAGCAAGCATATATCGAACAAAATGAATTGTATTATAAAAGAACAAAAATATCGGCAAGTAAGTAACTATTTATTGCTTTTAAGAGATTAATATTCCAAAGAATAGTCCTCTATTATAGAGATATATTCTATAAAAACACTATAAAAGCAAAGTATTTAACTATAGAGGCTCTTCCATTTAGTTACTTTACTTTTATAGTTCCGCTAAAATTTACTATAGGGTGAAAAGTTAGAAGTGGAGGCTATTCGAGTTATCACGCTAACAAAATATTAGAAGCGCAACCGAACTGTTTTATGACAATTTTTCAGTTTGACTAGGAAAATGAAGACAAAATGGGAGCGCGGTAAATCTGTTAATGAGTTAGGGCTTACTATATGGACGGACTGTAGGATTCTCTAGGCTTGCTTCCTCGGGAGAGCTAGAATTTGTTTGTATTTTTACTATTTTATTGTATTATTTGGATTTCTAAATATTACGAAATAACTTAATAATTGATGTTTTTACAAAACTACTTTTAATTGCGAAAACTTTGTTTAGCTGCCCATTTCCTGATTTTTAATTCAATTATTTATTTACCGTGTTATCCATGAACTATATGCTTTCTTTTAACAAAAATCATTGAACTCTTGTGACCTAAAAACTATGTTAGATCTAATTAAAAGGACAAATATTTATGACAATGAAGAAAGTACATATACCTAACAATCTTTGTCTCACTCTCAACTTCCCCAGAAACATAAATAAACCAGAAAATTATTAATTAAAGTTGAATATAATTCCATTTAACCAAGTCTTTTTTTAAATTCAAGAAAATCCAACAAAAATTGAGCTACTTGGGGCCAAAGGAAATGGAGAATATTAGTAGCTCTTTGGCCCGGAAACTTGTGGACATCACTTACGAAAGATGCTTAAATTCCTGTTCCGTTATAATTCGATTGAACAAATGGGGTCAACGTTCGGAAGATATACGCTTACAGCAATTTCTTCAAATAGCAGAAGACGTTAAGAAAGGTGAAATATTCTCTGCTTTGCAATACTTTGCTTATCCAAACCAGGTGATTATGGAAAACTACAGAAATGGAATAAATGAAGTACTAGAGAAAGATGCCATCCCAGATCTCATTAAATCATTCACTAATAATTGCTTGGAAATAAAAACTGAAATTGGCAAATCAAAAACATTGGATGAGTTTAAACAAACTTTTGAGTTTGTAACTAAAAATAGCCCAGAATTGCTCGAAGTCGTAAATCAGAGAATATTCCCAGAAGTCAAACAACGTATTATTGCTGGAATGGATTTCTTCATTAACGAATACATTCAGCATATTACGGTTGACAATTTGCCGATTGATTTCAATAATCTTCTAAAAAACGTTGGATGTACAGCTGTATGCCCTGGGTGTTCAGCGTTGTGTTGGGGTAGTCATGGTCATCAACATGGGCTTTCCAATTTTACGAAGCACTACACCTGTCACCAACCAAAAGGCTTAGCAGGAATTATTAACAAAGAAACTGGAGAACTTGAAGTACTTACCTGCTGTTTTGATGAAAACCCCAAAAGTAGCAAAAAATTAAAAAATGAAAAGTGGCTGAACAATGTACATACCGTAAACGAGTACAATCTTCTCATGGAATGGTTTTTTGTTCAACTCAACGAAGACTTGGCTCACAATTTTAAACCAGCATCACCAGCCAGAAATTTGCCCGCTGAAAACATTGACATTGACTACATATTGAATGTAATTAGACAAAAAATAGGATTTGACTAACCTATGAAATATTTTACATTTGATTGTAATATCCCATACTAAACACAAAATTTTGACATTCTTTGTACCCTAATTAAAAAATTAAGTGCTTTATACAGTAACTTTCCTCGTATTACTTAAAATCTACCATAGTGAGCTAACTACTTTATCAAAACTTCCCTATAAGGGCCACAACTATTAAATATTAGTATAATCAGAACATTGGGGGTTTCAATTTATTTGCCATTTAAATCTTGTTCCATCTTGTAATTTTTGATTATAGCTTTATTTCCACGCTATTTCATAACATTCATTCATTATATTTTTATTGATGTACTTTGCGGGCAATAAGTAACCAATAGAACATGACATAATTACTCGGAACATAATATTTTACAATTGCACTTTATTTCATAACATAACATGTATCGTAATAATATTTGATTTTGGGGCAAATATAACTCGTAACCTTTCATGAAACAAAAACTATATTATTATATCTTAACAATTTTAGGATATTTTCTAGCAGTTGACGTTTATTTAAAAGGTTTTGAATTATAAGACTTGGTTATTCAAATATATTAAAAATTTCATTGTTAAACTGAGATGAAATGCTTTGAACTAATTTTTCAACTAGCTTCCCACGGATGACACTGAACTGGTCTGTTGATTTTAGCAAAATAACATATTCCAATTTCAATACATAATGTGTAGAGAATAACATAATTCAAATGCGAAATAAATTTATTGCAAAAAATAATAAAATTGCATGTTACTTATAGTTATTTACCACAAATAATGTATTGAGTACCAATACTCAAGCCTCCATGTCATGTTAGTCTTATGTCATCACGAAGACAATTACTGGAAAAATTGTTAAATCATTTTGTAATATTTCGTAGTTCTTCGTAGATCGTCTGCTGTAGTGCGTGCCGAATATGGAGTTCGGGTAGAGCTGATGGAGACTGTCAGATTCGACACGACTCAAAAATATGGCGGGACGCAAAGTCCGTTG
>JABASH010004188.1:0-14614 GCA_019776445.1 Tomocerus maximus | reverse complement strand
CTGATTGGTCAATCCATGACCGTTCCAGACACGTGTGTTTTGATGCAAGGGTTTAGGATTTTCATGGCTAAGTGGAAGTGCAGATTTACAGGCAGTTCATAAGACATTTATACATTTGTATGCGCTGAAGTTACGAAACCTCTTTCTTTTACATTTGTATGCATCTTAGGATTCGTACGTACATTTGTATGCCTCTTATGATAACATGTTATGTATGTATGTATTTATTCAACAGACCATTTAGCTACATGATGTTCGTTCACCCTGATCCAAACTTACAAATCAATTGTAAGGAAAAGGGAATATTATATTAATAGTAAAAAATACCTTGAAAAAGACTATTAATAAAATAAACAGATAGGAAAGATGTGCATGGGCACTACAGAAAATTATATACTTAGGAAGTATCTACTCACATAAGAAGTATACTTAACGTATAACATATATAGACTATCATATAAATCATACTATACAATGCCAGACACATCAGCCATTCGAGGCCGATCCGAAGCGAAACTAGAGACAGTCAAATTTGGTACAGAAGTAGTCGACTCAAACATTTCGGACAAAAACAACTATTAGATATGCCTTAACATTAAACGGTATATATGAAATTCATAGCCTCGAAAAAGGTAGATCTTACAAACCAGATAGAAATTACGCATCAGCTCATGCAAAACGCGGAGTTCCAGTATTAGCTTTACCAAGAAACAGAATGACAGAAACCAATTGGATAAGTTATAATTCAAATTTTTTTTGCCTTTAAAAATGCCTAGCAGCTGCTATGGCCGGTTATATAGTCTTATATATATATCATTAGAAAGAGCCAGAAATTCTCTATATACGGGCAAAAATCCCTATACTTATATGGACTACACTATACTTACTATCCAAGCTCAAAGTATTTGGCCTACATAAGTAGGCGTCTTGTTGCCTCTAGGGAAAGCAATTCTTATTTTAGGGAAGGTTTCCTGCATTTACTCCATGTGTGACCATTTAGAGAGGTAAAAAACTTGGAATACTCTATCAAAAATTACGAGTAAATACGTAACGATGAACAAAGCTGATAAAGTGTTATAACTCACCCGTAAAAATTTATATTCCAGCTCAAAGCGGAGGTTTTTAGCCAATACAGTCATCAAATCATCATGATGTAAACAGAAAAGTTGGCAGTGTGTTAAGGTAACGATTCGAACATCATGCTTGTTCTTTCCCTGAATCAGACCCGGTAACCCAAAATATCTTCCGACTCCAAGTGACCCAAGAGAAAGATCTTTACACTGAACCTATATTAAAAACCATAACATTCTTTTATATAAGCTCGTGTCAAAGATTCATCAAACAATTTCGTAACAAATCATACTTCAACGAATCCTTTATTAATGATGAACAACTCTCTGGATCTGTCTCCAGGGTATATAACAGTTTCTCCAGGAGGGACACAATATTGTCTTAATACACGGCAAACTTGATTTTGAACGTTTTCAGCTAAATACTAACCATAATAATATCAGAAGCTATATCATTAGCATAGTTAACATGCAGATATACAAAATATATATGTCATCGATTAATACTAACTAATTATTAATTACTTTAGTCAACGGGATTCGAGATATATACTTTAAAGCTTGAACCACAGAAACTTTAGCTTGCAGATGTTTTGGAGCATCCCAAATAGGAGAATCTTGTGATCCAAATAGAACTCCTTCATTTGTTAGCCATAACATTTTATAGTATTTTGACACTCTTGCTTTCAGTTCATTCGACAGTTTACGTTGATTCATGAAAGATTGAACTTGGAAAAATGTTCTCTTGAACGAGACACTATCGTAAAATAAACATTCTTTTCTGATCCGTTAAATAAAAATGCAATTTAAGAAAAATTATCAAATAACAACATATACTAACCGACGACGTTCTGAATTGGCTAATATAGATGCCATTTTTGCAACCATATTGATGAGAAAACAAGTTCCAACAATTAAACTTAAGGACATAAGAGCCACTTCGGAATCATGAGAATAAGGTATATCCCCGAAACCAGTTGAAGTGACAATTTGCGTGGCCCAGTATAAGCAAAAACTATAGTTGTAGTACATCACATTCGGCGGAGACAATTTTTTCACCCTTGGGCTTCTATATTTCATAAGACAAGAGAATTTTCGATACACTTCTTTTTAGAGATGAATAACCATTAGTGTGCTTAGTTTTACTCACGGAACAATATCACGTTGCAAAAATGCATAAATTACAGCACAAATGTGAATAAGGTAAAACAGACGAGCAGCACTTCGAAGGATAAATGTGGCAATCATAGGTAGCCCAGATTTCAGTTCCATCTCACTCAAGAATTTTGTAGACTGTTGTATAACATAACAAGATTATTAAGGTTTTGAAAACGTTCCCTAATTATTTTCCAATTAGTGCGTACCAAAGGAATATTAATGAGCCTGTTAAGTTTCAAAGCGTAGTAGTAAGGATCTACTCCAGCTGTAAACCCAAACATGGGGGCAATCGCATACTCAATTGGAATGAAAGAAATAAAACGGATATAGAAGCCCGGAGATTTTGCACGAAACAGAATAATCTCCCTAAAGTTTTCTATAGATCCTAACATTAGGAAAATGATCATAACAGATTAAAAATAAAATAGTCCAATTTCATAAGCTACACAAATAAAAATGATTTGAGTCACTTACTTTTAGGAGTTACAACTATTTGGATAATTTCCAGAAGATAGTCAATAGCAAATACAAGATCAAAGATATGGAAGATATAGTCGATGTAAACAGTAGATGGTTCACGGTAAGCGAACTGATAAGGGTAGTAAAATAAAACAGCATAACAACTGATGCTGAAAATACATTTCCAAAGTCGAAGATACCAGAGATCTTTTCGTGCCCTTAACAATGAAAGACACTCCGTGAATACTGGCTTAAGGCTTGCAACACCCCTTTGCGTACTCTTCTTCCCTTTCACTTCGTTTGCATCTTCAGGGGCACTAATTATCATGGGGGCTAAAGAGAGCCCCAAATCTTTTGCTAAGGAAGATGCGCGGGCCACATCTAACTCAAAAGCCTTAAATGTCGAAGTTTGACCGAATGCTCTCCCATCTTCTTCACCTTCCTCATCACTTCTAAAACAGAAAAGACTTGTGACACTTTACCAAAGCTACTTACTAATAAAAGATCAATAATTAGATGAGTAACACTAGGTAAAAATCACTTTCTCCTTGCTACTTCTGCTTGCAGCTTGGCAATGGCTTCAGCTTTTAACTTCAACCCATCCAAATCACCTATTTTTATATAATAATGTAAAATCAATTAACTAAAGAAATACTGAACTGATTATCCTTGACAATGATGTTTATAACATTCATTACCCTACTGAACAAAGCTTGTGGAAATAAGGATATTATTTTTTACAGTTTCATTGACTCGTTCCATGGTGCTAAAACTGATTATTATTATTATCTAGACTTTCTAGACCTTCTAGCTATTTATAAAACTATTTACCTTCATTTTCAAATTTTTCAATCGCAATAAGGGTATTTCTATGTTGATTCAAAACATTGGCCACATTATCAAACGTTTGTTGGGGACCAAAAACTTCCGCATTCATATGAATTTTATCCGTTGAGGCCGACATATGATTGGCAGCAAAGTGATTTTGTTTCTCACACAAAGACAATAACAGAGAGGATTGGGCAAATCGATGCTGAATGTCAATAGGTAACGCAAAAAATTATTTGTCGGTAAAAATTCAAGAATAAATCTATGTGCTCATGTACTGTATAAAATATGAATTTTACATAATAATTGAATATTTAAATTCCCTAACAGAACAAAATAGTAATAATTAAATACAAAAGAATATCGATAATGGTACCTCTATGCGCTTTTGCAGTTCATCATGATAATCAGGGAAATCCTGTAGCACATCGTTGAAATCGTCCTTTGTCAGCTCCATCATGACACATTCAGTTGTACAACGAACAGTTGCAACATGAAGATAAGAATGTATCAAAAATATTTCTCCTAATACAGATCCACTTCGAATACTTGTTAAAATTTGTGTCTCGTCGTCATTAAGCACCTGGAGAAGTAAGGGAAATATTATAAGCTCGTTTATTCACAATGCACATTCACACTGACTGAATAGCTACAAAAAGTACTGATTTTTTGGATGCTTACGTCTAGTTGGCCCTTTATGATGTAGTACATTTGAGTGCCTATTTCATCTTTTCGGAAAAGAATTTCCCCTGGCAAATGAACTGTATGATCCATATGCATTGACAAATTCATCACAAAAGAGTCATCAAGACCAGAAAGTAGTGGAAGCTATACACAGACAGAACCATATCAAATTGACAAGTAATATCACAGATATTCTTAGATGGAGTTGGAGACTAATAAAATATTGGTACACAATTTTCTAAATAATTTCCGAACTTTACAAGTTATTTTACACACCTTGTCCAATACAAATTTGTTAATGTTGTAGAATACTTCGGCCCTAATACTGATTGGTAAAATTTCAATTAAATCGAGTTGAACAACTCCTCTGCTTCGATCCCACAGGTAGTTATAAAATTGCATTACTTCCTGTTTAATCTTTTTACCAACTGGATTGAAGTCCTACAACCCAGTTCAAAAGTCCATCAAATATATTCATAATAATAATAATTATATTAATGGAAGTCATTAAATCAGTTTTATTACCAAATAGTGTGAAATAGCAAATTGTCGAGTCATAAATTCTTCCCTCTCCGTATCTTTTTCAATGAACAATGAAGTGAGAGTGCCACTCACGAAAACCAAAGTAAATATCCAGGCAGTGATTTCCGTTAGAGCCGAAAACATCAGTTCCCAATCTGATTGCAAATTAATTTTAACATCCCCGTATCTATAAAGCATTCATATTTTAAACCCCAGTTTTAGGATTTGACTATAATATTATGGCATATACCATAATTATTCTCCATTCTATTAAATTTTAAATGCAAGTTGCTATTAGTCAACCAATTATTATGTTCAAAAATTCATGAGATCAAAATCAAACCAATTTAAAAGGTACAATTTTTCAATTTAAAGAAAGGTACCCTAAAAGTAAGGCAACATCAACAGCTCGGTAGAGTGAAACGAGATAATGAAGTAGCAGGACATTAACTTCAAGGTGCTGCAGAAGTGGCGAATCTTTATCTTTGAGAATAGTATTCATCCAACTACTCTTGCTGCATATATCTCCTGTTGCTTCTAGCACTGTCATCTTAAAATGCTTTGGACTAAGACTCTGAACAACAAAGATTGCATAGCAAATTATCTTCATTGATAGAATTTCTACCTCTTGTTATATTTAATGTAGTTTATGACAAATTTGGATTAATAATATCTGATCTGACTGTACTCACATCACAAGCCACTCGATGGTAAATGCAAGCATAGAAGTGGATGAGTAAAGTAATCCACATTATAGTTCTTATAAAGAACATTTGAAAATCACCTATGAGAAGATACAGATATCTTGTATTCACTTCACAATCATCACAAAGGACATTAAGGTAGTATAAGTCACATAAATAACATACCGACAAGAAGTTTATCTTCCCATGATGAAAAGTACTGGAGGACATTGCGAATTCTAAAAATATAATGAATTCTGCAGAAGGTCACTATCACATCCGATGTTTCCGAATTATCCGTTGCCGATTTCATGGAATACAAAATCATTGCGATGATATCAGTGGGAAGTATTGTGCAGAACGTGAAAATTACATCCCATTTAGTGTACCCTTGATTTGTTTTTGCCCTTTTTGATCGGATGAAGATTTTCAACCAGTGAACAATTACTCCAAGAGTGTAGAATATATTAACTAGGTGAATAACCGCCCACATAACTGTACTTTCCATGAGAAAGCCTTCGGAAAAGAAGTAAAGGTAAACGGACAGTAAGGACGTTGAAATGAAGAGGACATCAAAAGCTTTGTTTTCTAAAAGTCGTAAGATCAACGGGTAGCCAGTATCCTCTACATCATTTAATTCGAAAATATCGTTTTGTGACGTCTCCCAAATATTTGGCTTTGATCGGAAAGGCATACATTTTTTGCAGTAATAGAGACAAAGGCATTTTGTGTCTTTTGGATTTTTCTTCTTTAGGACATCATCGTCGCTCCCAGCAGCAATATTTATCTCGGATATAGCTTGATCTTCTTTTCTATTCCTCGAGTATTGGGTGAAAAAACGATCTCCAGTAACATCGTCAGTCATTTTTGTGTTTTGATCCCGAAAAGACTGCACATGGTTCATAAATAGTTCATCAATTCCAAACATAACCCAATAAGTAAAACAACGCACTAGTTATTTATTAAGGAGCTTTTCCCTTAGTGAAAGTTTTATGCTAATACCTAAATTTGAGCTTATTGCTGTTGATACTAAATATTATGCACCATGCCATGTACTATGACTATGACTATGCGGTATGACAAATCATATCAAAATATAGCAAACTCATGAATTCCAGCAAATATTTAAAGTTTAAAATCTGACTCTATTTTACCATACCTAGCTGGTGGGGGTCTTGTCTTCCCACCGTTGCCTGCGTTGAGAACAGGTCACAGGGTTAACTTCGAGGTCATTTTTGAGACCGTTATATTCTGAAAGTAGGGTTTCTGTCTAGGCATTCGGAAAGATTTTTGAAAATATTATTTTAAGAACACGATATGATGTTTTGAAAATAAAAGATTTAAGCAGGGAATTTACATTGAGCTGCCAAAACATTCCTATAGGAAATAGGTGTCCCTATTTCCAGTTTTAAATTGCAATTAAAAATAATAGTACTTTCTCATGGCTTTCGAATACGCTGCATTCGTTCGCATTTGTACGCTTATCCAAAACGCTTATCTCCTCGCAGGGAGATTTTCCTACCTACTGACTAACTGGGCGAACGGCCCATGGAAGGTGAAAGTACATGGACAAGGTGCAAATGGGCATTAAGGGGGCTGAAAACAACCGTCATGTAACTGCATGCAATTCATCTTTTGAACTTTCACAAACTCCATACAAAACTTTCACATCTTGGACTTTGTTCTAGCCATATTATGAAGTTTAGATTTTTACAAATGTTGTAAGTTATAATAATGAGCTAGGTGAAAGTCCTTTTTTTCACTCTGTATTTATTGTTGTTCCCAAGTTGTTTCAATCTCCTTGAAAATAATACATATGTCGGTCAGTTGATAATAGCCCCCTTGTCCTACGACGTGCAAGATTTGGAGAAAGTTCAATTTAGAGATAATGTCAAAATTCTTGTAAGGATCTAAAAACGCTTTTACCTTCTTTTTAGTGAGTAACCGAAAAGTCTTTATACCCAGGCTCAGACCACCGACCAGTAACGATTTTCGGATTTTAATCTTGGAAGACCACTTAACTTTTTATAACTTCACAAATGAAGAATACAAAAACGAAATAGTTGATTTGAAAACCATAATGGTCATATTCTAGAATGTATCTAGACTCTAGACTAGACAGCAACCTATTTCTATTTGACTTCGTATTCAATTAGATTTTTGCCTTTCGCTACACCCGTGAATATAAAATTGTAATGTAAAATGATGTTTTCGCGTGTTGAAAAGCAGCTTTGAGGAAAGATGTGTATCCCTTTTGGTGTATCCTGTTACAAAGTTGTCATTGACAACGCAGAAAACTCGGGTTTACTTTTGATTCTATTTGATCTAGATGACACAGAACACAGCTATAATATCTGTATAGCCGTTGCCTTTGATTGGGCGTTATATTCAGAAAACCATGCTTTTTGGCCATTTTACCACTAGACATTTCAACCATTTTATCCGGCTGGCTGGTCAAATTTCTTTTTATAGCTGGCTAAAATGGAACACTGCACTGCACTGTCTTGAACTCTGGCTTGCATTCAGACTTTCTTTCTGACCGTCGCGCGTCGTTTTGGTGTCATGGAATAGGATATTAAAATTAGTTAACCTACATACCAAATTGCATCATATAAATTTTCCCAGCCAATGTGGTTAAACACCATAAGAGTCCATGTTAATATTTAGGAAATTGGGTCTGATAGCCTATGCCATTGTTGACAAGTATTCACATTAGCAAAATCTCATATTCTATTATGTGTCAAAGTTTATTTTTGCTTTTGGTTTGTACTATTATGTAAATACTGTCAATAATAGTGGGTTAGTATATCAATAAATTAAGTTTAAATAAATAAAGTTTGATAAAAGATTCGAATTTATTCTTTCAATTGCAATTTTCGATATATATAATATATATATATATGCATGGCACATTATCTTAAAATAGCAATGCTTGTAATAATGTGTAAACATTAAAGCAACTGATGCCTACGCATCAGTTTCAAACAAAGATCACCTTAACACATTAATTATGACGTTTACGAATTAGGCAATATTACACAATTCTCCTTTGCCGACTTCATCACTTTCCACTAGTCCCATGTCACCTTGGAGGATATCGTTCACAACTGCGCGAGCCAAATATCCGGTAGTGGTTTTAGTTGGAGAGTTGAAGAACGGGTAAAGTTCATGAGGTGTTTTGCCATCTACCTCCGATAAAGCCTTAGCTGCTCCTTTGTTTTTTGAATCCTTCAAATTAAAAAGATGCATTTCGTATTCGTATTATCACTTTTAGTTGTGTATTTATTAAACTAATTACTGTATACCTTCTGAAACATTTTAAAAGCACTGGCGACTAGTTCGTCAACATCCAAACTCCCCCTGAAAGATAACTCTGGATTGCGCTGCAAAATAGTTGAAACCACGCAAAGGAGCTGTAAAAGTAAAAAATACATGATTCTTACTTCAATGCAATGGCTAAGTTATAATTTTATTGAGTTTTGAGCCCAAATAGATATTTTCAGAATCTATATTGCGCCTAGGACTCAAACCCTAGACTTTCAATCTTACTTCAATAACAATTTGAATATATTCTGGATGTTCCACGCTATGTAGCATGTTTTCCACTTGTAAAGCGAAATTAAGCTCCGATAACGTCATATGAGTTAAGGTTGGTTCTTGAGGAAGAATTTTTCCTCCGACAATTATGCCTCCGGGTGTCTTCTTAAGTACGTGCCAAACTCTTGCGTAAAAATTACTTGGAACCCGGCAAAGACACCCTTCTATTTGTCTTTTTTGGAAAACAGTCAATCTGCAATAAAAATTACAAGGCTGTTTCATTTAGGCTCATTATATGTAAGTTACTTAAGTTATAAATAACACACTGTCATTTTAAAATCCCTCCCGTTTTTTGTGAAAATGAAAACCACCGAATATATGTAATTGGGTATTTTATGATTACACTACATATAAGGTGCTATAAGGTGCCTACTCCGTCGAGCTTTTTGTTCTGTTACGGCTTGCAATTAGTTTGATTTGATAGTGTCTGTAAATTACATACATATCTGCATATGCATTCCTATGTATAATATCTTACATTTCTTAGATTTTGAAATTGTACAATAAAATTACTTTGAGTTTGTCGTGGTGTCGTAATTGACGGCCAGAACTCTCTGCAAAAGTCTACGAACTTCACTGGGGCTGCAGGATTCTAAAGGACAGTCGTTTCCTTCATGAGTTATCTGCATGTATAACTTAATGGCTTGTAAAACCCAACTGCAAAAACGAATAAAAATTAACCAAGTCAATTTCATTTTCATTATCCTCATCAAAACCTAAAATTCACGAATTTGGCGTATGAAAACACAAAACGTTACCCCATGCGAATTTTAAGGATTCCATCAAATAGATCTGGATTAGTCCCAATAAGTTTTCCACAATACAAGGCAATTTCCTGTTGTAGTACTGCTTGAATAATATCATAAGGTTGTACTTTGGTATACATGGCATCACGGATTTCAGCGGGGGTCATTGGTTTATCAAATACCACTTCTTCACGACCAATAGCACCAACAGTTAACTTTAGCGTTTTACAGACAAAAAATATAATTTGACCCACCCAAAATATACTGATATGATATTATATCGCAAAGCTGCTTAATTTATAGCTAAATAGATACATATTGTAGTTGTATTGTAGGTACATAATTTTACATTGTAGGAATGTATTCGGGGTGTACCTGTTTTCCATTAACAAGAATCGTCGTCATATAAGGGCTAATGCTATCTACTAGTTGACACAATAAACTGCTGCAGTAGCGTACTGCACCCCAAAGTCGCAAAACTCCAGTTAGGCGATTTATCTGCAGCAAGTGCTCATAAATCGTCATATCGTCAATTACAAAATTGTTGCTTTCACGCTTCAGCAAAAAATTTAATAACTGAAGTTTCGCGTAGTATCCTTCAACGCACCTAAACGCTTCCACAATTTCCCAAGTACTTTTGTCTCTATATTGCTGAAAGTTAACACAATGAAGATTACAAGAAAAATCTAGTATTTTTTCAAATAAAGTGCATTCATTCTACTATTTTTATCTTTCTGTATATATAAATAGTTACCGAGTAGTCTTGGTAGGGTTCATTACATTTTAATGCCCTTGGCACATCGGTTAAGCTCTGATAGCCACTATATTCATGGACAACTTGGCTAAATGGCGTGATGTCCAAATCCGAAGAATCAATGGTATTCATGAAATCCAAATGTTCTGGTTAGGAAAACAAATATTGGTAACAAATCCCATTTTTGGTGTATATGTAGTAGGTACTCTCATTCCTACCTATGCAAGAAGATGACAAGAGATTCTGCAACCGACCAATTCTAACCTTCAGTCCTTCAATGTATCCTTTCTTTAATTCTGCAAACAGATCTAACATTTCTTTGAATTTCCTATCCCTGGAAAACAAAATTATAAAGACTCTTAAGACTTATAGTCGCTTTCTCAAAGAAATGAATCCAAATGACAAATAATAGTATATCGATTTTAAGCCATATGGATTTACCTCATATGTTCTTCCCTGACCAAAAGACACATGGTAGGCCTTCCGGAAAGCCTCCAGTACTTTCCAACAAATTGCAATTCTGTTTTGATATCGTCAATTAAAAGTGCCATGTCATGTGACAAGTAAAAATCAGAGACTTCAAATATTAAAGGGTAGCAAAGAACCGTTTGTCCACACACACGATAGACTTTTGAAGTTCCTAAAGCCCCAATTGGTCTTGGAGGTCTTCCTCTCAAATTTAACTTTTTGTTCACACCCAGTTGCTCATACACCTTAACCATCTGGCTAGGGGGCCAAATCTGCACAGGCTCGACCTCATGAGGAGTTTGAGTTTGAATGCCGTACGTGGCCATCATTGCTTGAAGTCTCATCGATTCGGCTATTAAAACTACTTGAACGACTAGATCACTGGCTGTCCCCTAAAAATAGTTACACGGACATTTTAATTGGCATTGATACATTTCCCCAAAACAGAAGTCTGAAATAGTATTATCAATAAAAGAATCCCGTATGCATGCATTGAAAGTTAGCAAAACGGCCAGAATTTAACCAATACACTTAAAAAAATTAATTTAAAAATAATTCACCTGGAAGGCAGAATATCGTCCTCCTCTTCTGGGGCGAGTATAAGACGGTAAATATCTCCTGACTAAATCGATCTCATTTAAGTGAATTAAACCAGATGTAAGAAGTTGGGCAATAATGTACATTGATTGCCCCCATAGGAAAATATTATCGGGTGTCCCTTCCGGACTAGCAATGCGAGGTTGAGAGCCTGGCTCCTGTTTTTCAAATTCTTGGTTTTCTTTAGCCACATAGAAATACATAGGAACAATAGGATCTCCACAAGCGTCTCTGGTAAGTCTCTGCCTCGCTAGCAGACAATATTCTTCAACCTGTTCGGTGATTCCTTTGAAAACTCCATCAATGACCATGAACAAATAAAATATTGGCCATTCGCATTCGATATTTTCAAAGTCTTTAGTTTCTCCATTAGAATAAAAACGACTGGCTGGATTTTCCAAGCAACATTTGTACCCGTCCCTGAGAAATCTTTTAAATCCACATTCCCCTTTCAACTTGCGAATTATTTTTGCCTTAGTTTTTGAATAAAGCAATTCATCATGCGTTCCAAAAGCAGGAAAAGAAATCGTTGGCAGTAACGAAGCATCAGTATTCTAAAAAATATTAACAATAATGATAAAATTGTTTGATCAAGTTAATTTTAAACGAGGCTTACGACAAAAAACTATCATATGTTGATTTCATATTTCATCAGATATTACTATTACCTTAGAACTAGACTCACGAGGTAAGAGTGTTTCAAATATGCTTCTATTTCTGTTATGTGCGTCAATGTCAACATATATTACACTTAACGAAGATCCTTTCTCTCCAAATAAATTGCAGCCGTTGATAGCTTCTAAGGCAGCTTTGGCCATTCCGATGGAGCTGTTTCAAAAACATTCAATACAGTTAAAAGTACCTTTATCATTAACCAAAATCTAAACCAAAGTATATAGTAAGTATAGCATGTAGCTTGAGAGTTTATTAATAATTTANGCATGTAGCTTGAGAGTTTATTAATAATTTATTTACCTAGCATGGATTTCAGCAGTTCCGTCGTTGTATTTACTTCCTCTCTCCCACATCCCGTAGTCAGGTGTCCTATAAGCTCTTTCAACATAATAAACGAGATTCTGAATGAATGTCACTTCGTCATGAGTGTAAATGATTTGAAGACCTGAAGATATCATTTGGACGAGAAAGATTAAGTACAGAGACACCACATCAATCTGCCCAGAATAAGAAAAAAGTGTTCTGCTTATAATTTACTTAAATTGATTCTCTATATCTCATTTTTAGGCAGCTTTACGAGCATCTTCCATAATGAGATTAATTCAATTTGAGTACCTGTAAGTGAAAATATTCGTCGTCTGTGTACACCGTATCTCCAGTGTCCATGTCAAATTTGCAATGAAGTGCAAACTGCGTGCATTGATTCTGTTTGAACTGCTCTACTCTTGGAGCTTGTCGTATCCACGATTCCAAAATTCCTCTCATACATTTCACAGTGCTTTGTCCAAGTTCGTGAGATTTGCCTCGATCGTCATCAATTCTCCTATGAAAGCAAACCAATGATTCAAAAGTCTAAACCTTTAGATCAGGATAAATTGAATATTAGAATGATTTCTGAATAGTAATCAAAATAATTAGATGTTTTGCATTTCATTAAAAATCCAAACATTTGCACACGATTGAGAGAAACAATTTCGTTATTCGTAAGTTGTAGTGTATAAAATTAAGTTGAGCTGTAAAGTCCTAATTCCCTGAACCTTTCTATACAGTGATTGACAAGTTTAATGTTTATAATCATTAATACTAATCTACATAGACATTAAATAAAAATATTAATATACCTGTACGCTTGATACAGCGACCAAATTGCTGATGCACAATAACAACTATCCCGAACACTTCCAATTTTGGTTTCCGACGAAAGAACTGGAAATAATCCTGTGGTTGGGCTTTGAAAGCGAAGAAGCTGTCTTTTGACTGAAATAATGGTAAAATAAAATAAAGAGATCAACAATATTGCACTCTGTTTATTGTTGTGCATAAAATTATTATAAAATTTGTGGCTTACCAATTCCATAGTAAATGTCAAGCTGTCGAACAGTATCTTCGTAATTAAGATTAAATCCTCTGAGAAAACCATCCATTTCTATGTCGCCAATACTTCCTTGTCTAGAACATGTTCGCTTATCGAAGTCTAACATCTCACTCGTCCGTAGACTACTCATCCCTCCTACAGACAGCATTTAATGAACCCCAGCAAAACAAAGTGGAACAGGGCTGATACGGAGTTATGGATGGATAGCTGAGCAAAAAATCAATTCACCAATTGCAAATATTTACATCCACATTTCAAACTCAAGGTGACCAACTAAATCTTCCACAATCGTCTTCGCTCCAGGACCTCAGCAACAGATTTATCTACAGAGATTCTCTTCATGTTTTTCCAACCTCTGGAGAACATATTCACTTTCCCTCAACATAGAACACATGATAAACATTAAAGAATGTAATGTATACGAACGTTCTTTCTTACGCCAATACCAATCCCTTTAGTTGAGATTTGTTGAGATTTTGTCTTAACGCAAATGAAGTTCAAATTACTTACTACATGCCACATGCTACATACACTACACTTATAATTATTATAATACAAGTTACAATGTTACAATTACAAGCACATAGACGATGGGGCAAGGTGATACTAATTATCTAGTAAATGTAATGTAGGAACAGGAACTGTTTGTAGACATTTGTATTGCATATCGGAATTTTTGTGAAGAATAAAATGAACATGTTTCCGTTACGTATGAGTAGTATATTATATTAATGAGTAGGTAATGTAAATACAGAGTCCATTTTGTTTTGGTACCTATAAATATTTCACTAAAAAGTATGTGTGAAAAATTACAGGTATTGATATGCTTTATCTTTCGCTATTGAAAACTCTATCACCATATTTATTGTTATTTGATACACAAAGCATCTAATTACCAGAGATAGGTCATTAGAAAACTCTATTACTACATCTCTTTGTAATAATTTCCGCTTGCGCTGGTTATTTGTATCTACCAGTACAGGACATGCGATAGTAAT
>JABASH010004187.1:0-14618 GCA_019776445.1 Tomocerus maximus | reverse complement strand
CACACACATAATAATTCGATATAATAAACTCTGTAATAATAATCTGTGTAATGAACGCTAGTTCGCGAAGCACAAATAAAAGCCGTTTTTTTTAAGCCATTGAAATGATAAAATAGTCTATCTTGCATAATAATAATTTTACTGCAAACATTTGTATTTTAATGCACTATGGCCACTCTGAAGAATGTGTTTAGCATCTATCCTAGTGATTTTTAATGTTATTCCCTATTTGACACGACACAATTCCATGAACATAGTAAAAATTATATTCCCACAACCCTCAACATAAATATTGCACTCTACAATTTCTTTGTAGTTACCTACTTACTGATAGTATTTATTTATTTGCAAAGAAATACGAAAAGGAGATGCAAGTTAAATCGATTCGCTATTCTTTCGACCATATGAAGTTTGAAAAATTAACACTATTTGCTAAATTACAAAATGCGGAAGGTATAAAATGTCGAAGGATTTCTAACATAAGTACTGACAAAATTTTTTCATGATTGTGTTCAGGAAGTGGCAATGAGAATGGGACTGGATACAAAGAACCCGACAACACTTTGGAAGGATCGTGCAATGGTCGAGCTTAACCTGGCTGTCTTACACAGCTATCAGGTGAGTCGTGATTCCATATGAAATCCTACAAATCGTGTAAGTATTTCTGTAATATGGGATTGATACATACTCTCCGTTCCAAAAGAGATAAAATATTTTTCTCTCACTCTCTGACAGACTTTACGAGAACATGAACAATTCGCTTTTTACGACATGCAATGAAATTTATGATGTAGGAAGTGGAAGAGATAGGGAAATAACATTCAACTGTGGAATGAAAAGATTGTCTGCATTACAAAATTACAACTGCATGTCTATATGTACCTAACATCTCGGGTTCAATTCTCCTGAGCTGCATTACAGCAATTAAATTGCAGCGATGCATTATAAAACTCTTGTCAATTGGAGGTGTAACAGTAATATAATCAGAGAATAATATAGGCCGGATTTGAATGGGGATATTTTTTATTTATTGAGTATATGCAAAAAGATTGCGTATACTTACTCGTCAAATTAAATTTTTATCAGTGGTACAGTGCATTTAGAATTACATGTTCTGAATGTTGAGGTCAAATTGATTAGCATTACAGTAGATATTTACTTTGCTGTAAAGCATACCTACATTTAGAGAATAATGTTAGCAGTAAGTACAAAGGTAT
Source organism: Tomocerus maximus (assembly GCA_019776445.1). Taxonomy (NCBI): domain Eukaryota; kingdom Metazoa; phylum Arthropoda; class Collembola; order Entomobryomorpha; family Tomoceridae; genus Tomocerus; species Tomocerus maximus. Next base: position 13,401 of record JABASH010004187.1, on the reverse strand, counting down.
TCGAGCAATCGTTGCTGTCATAATATAATAAAATCCTCAGTGCAACAAATCATTTCCATCCAGAGGACGAGATGTTTTCGTATTCACGTAGGTATACTTTTAGGCTTTTTATGAAAGGTAATCATCATTATGCCAGAGATGTCGTTTATTTGGAAACCGTTTATTCCCACTGAGTATACCCTCGTGGAGTGTAGAATGTGGATTGTTGCAATGTTGTTAATTGGGTGGTGATGCAGAAAGCTGGAGTGACCGTGGTGGATCATCACAGCGCATCGGAGTCATTTATGAAGCATTATGAGAACGAGATGCGAGTCCGCGGCGGATGTCCTGCTGACTGGGTGTGGATAATTCCTCCGATGTCCGGCTCTGCCACTCCAGTGTTCCATCAGGAAATGGCCCTTTACCACTTGAAACCGAATTACGAGTACCAGGAAGCTGCATGGAAAACGCACGTTTGGAAAAAGAGTTCGTCTAGTCAGCGGGATGGAGGCGGCGGCTCTGGCACCACCAAAAACCGTAAAACGGCTCGGCGAAAATTTCACTTCAAAGAGATTGCCCGTGCCGTCAAATTTACGTCAAAGCTGTTCGGGAAAGCCCTTTCCAAACGGGTGAAGGCGACTATTCTCTACGGGACGGAGACGGGGAAATCTGAAATGTATGCCAGACGACTGGGAGAAATTTTCGGACATGCTTTCAACTCTCAGGTTCGTACTTTTCTTGACTTTGCTTGATAGTCTGATAGCCAAGCGACTGTCTCTCCAAGCAAATCCTCTACCTCTTGAATGGCTACGCCTGCTTTAGAATTTCAGAATGACGTTTCCCCACAGAATAACTAAATACTTATATTCACTATGATTTGCTTCTAAGTGAATTGGTTGTGTGGATAATGTGCACGAAGGTCTTGGCTCTGCTCCTCTCGATTTGATCTTCTCCTCCCTCACTCCTCCTGTCCTCTCTCCTTATCGCTTTTCAACTTGTCAAATTTTCTATGCAATATAATATTTCATTCCCTCAACCGTTCAACAACCTAATATTTAAGTCCGTGGATACCCTAACAACAATTCTTATCATCATGGCATATGATGCGTACGCTTTATATGGGTTAGTACACCAGCAAATACAGCTAAAGGTTTAGCATAAGATATCTACCTACCTAAGTATTTTTAAATACACATCGAAAATATTTGGCATGCTAAGAAATGTTGACTCAAATTGTGTCAACATTTGGTTTAATAATCTTACAAAATAAAAGCACAGTAGATTGACCACGAAAATATAAAATTTTAAACTTTCAGTTGCAGAAAATCTTGGGGTTGTTCTGCTCCACAATTATCCTAATATAGAAGTTAATTAGGCATTTCTTCCGTTTCAAATAATTTTTCGAATTTATTGGCACAAATAGTTGAGGCCATTCAACCTTGGTGCTCTATTGACTCAGCCAACCTGAAATAATGATTGAGTGCAATATTACAGATTGAATCTCGTTTTTGATCATTATGTAGCACGACCAGATGTAACCATTTATGCTGCATACTATTCTGTTATGTTAGGCTAATAAATTGTATTCCTATCATTAGAGTTAGTAAGCCATCTCTTTATGGTAGCATTTTTCGGCAACTGGATTCTGTGCTATAAAACTGAAAGAACTTAGGTAATCGATTTTAGTAGTATGAAAATGTGAGGCATGATGATACATTTTCATTCATAACCTAACGTTTCCTTCCTGAAGATGTTAAATGGAATCGTAAGTAAACTATGCTCGTGTAGTATAAAATGTTTTGTGCACACAGCGTACTTACATTAAACCACAGGATCAGGATTGAACTCTCTAGTATTCTGTCCAAAGCAGCTAGTTGTGAATGTTATGTGTACTTTGTGTGTACGGATTTATATCGTATTTTTTGATATAATTATGATAAGGCTAATATAAATGTAATAGTATCAACCTCCAGATCTGGCGTCGTAGGTTTTCATTCTCGTAATGTTGAACTTCATACAAATTCTCTATGAAATATGAATTCGCCAGAATTATAAATAGTTTAGTACTTACTACATATTAAGATTGCTGCATTGTAGGCATTGCACTTGTGTGTTGAGCTTGTTGACTACGGTAATAACTCTTGTAGCAAACATTCAGAACTTGATATCCATTCATAATCCGCCACTTTTATTCATAGCAAAAATGCATCTTAACGGAATAACAGAGAAAGTGGTGCTACAAAGCCCAAAAATAGAAAATTTCAATTTTAGGCTTTTATACTTATAGTGCTCCTGATGTATATGCAATAATATTATAATGTTACTATGCCCTCCATCACTTGATAGGTTATTTCCAAGCTTAATCTTTCACATTTTGTATTTCATATTCATGTACACTTGACACTACCTGTGTTCTTTTTGACATATATTTTCTAGTGGTAGGGACTTGAGACGGATATGCTACATTGTGTACATATACAGGTGCCTATAGGTATATTTCATATATTATAGTGATAGTATTACCAACGAAGCAAATTCCAACTGTATTATATAAAAGAGAGATGTATATAAGAAAATTTATCACCTTTCAAGTTAGCTTACTACCCCCATGAATATGAGTCAGTTTTTTAAAACATTTTGACACCCGGGGCTTATCTAAAAATCTCAATCTGGAAATTCAGCCACTCGCGTGATTTTAATTGATGTATACAGAAGCTGTATTTAGTACAGGATATTGAAGCTTTAGATGGAGGATATATCTAGCTAAAATAATATTTTGGCATACTACACTACATTTTGGTGGTAGCCCATTTTTATCTCGTAGTCAATTAAATAAGACAGAAATTTACATTATTAAGTAAAATATATTATAGTTCTGCACTTTATGACAACGTAAGTACCTAGAATTTAAGTACTTCTCGGTTATACAATTATATTTTCCCTTGAGACACCAATTCCAAAACTTTTTGTAGTTTTATTACACGGATTGAACTTTACTGCTTAGTATGCATGACTTTATTATTACTACTAATATTTTCAATTTGTGATACAGTTATGAACATTTGCTTTTAATTCTAGATTTACGCAGTGAGGACTTGAGTGACTGACTATTAATACTTCTTTTTGGGTTTTTAATAGGTGTATTGCATGGATACCTATGACGTCATCAACATTGAACATGAAACTCTAATTCTCGTTGTTACATCTACTTTTGGAAATGGAGATCCACCTGAGAATGGAGAGGTATAGATACAATATTTTGCCATAATACTGCCCAAATATACTGCCAATACTTTTTGAAAACTATGCATGGGTACTCAAGTTGTTAGCGAAAAAATTATTATGTTGACATTTTTGTTGATTTTATTGACAAGTTTTTAGTAGATTTATGGTTTCAATAATAAACATGAAAAAATTGCTGTTTTTTTAAAGTATTGATATCGACGTAATATTTTTTGTAGTCATTTGCCCACAGTTTATATGCTCTCAAGATGAATCAAGGAAATAACTCTGGAGATGAATATGGAATTAAGTAAGATATGTCAAGATCCAAATAACATTCTTTGTATTATTTTATCATCCCATGTAGTAGATTTACAGGCTTTTTAATATTTTAAAACGGTTTTTGATCGTCTTTAGTATGGCAACATCAAAATCTTTTATCAAAATGAACAGCCAAACGGACTCGGTACATTCTTTGGATAGAAAATTCGATCGTACGGATTCTCTCAAAGGAAGCCAAATGTCAGACGTAATGTCAGACGACAATTCTGGACCATTAATTAACATCAAGTATACTTAGCACAAGTTTATATTATTATATAAATATTGTATATATGAAACTTTACTCCGTTAATGAGACTTGTTCGACCAAGTAACTTATTATTATTGCTGATTGCTGTCTTGATTTCTCTAGGTTTGCTGTGTTTGCACTCGGGTCCAGTGCTTATCCAAACTTTTGTGCGTTTGGTCGCTACGTGGATAATCTTTTGGGTGAGCTTGGTGGAGACCGATTAGTAAAGTTAACCTCTGGTGATGAACTTGCAGGACAAGATCAAGCTTTCCGCAATTGGGCTGCTGAAATTTTTCCAGTATGTTCAAATTAAGGATATTATTTCTGCAATTTAAAAAGTAGCTACTATTAGTACATTACCAGAGCCAAAGCCAACATCGTAGTTACAAACTGTTTTCTCAGTAATAGTTATCGTTTTTTTCCTACAAATACAGATAATTGCAATTTATGATTTTCAAACTGAAGATTGATTTCAAATATCCAGAAAATTAGGTGTATTATGGATTTGACAGCAAAAAATTGTATATTACTCCACAATCAACGTTAAAATAAGTTTTCCTCGATGAAGATAGTAATTTTTTTGTTAAACTGCTAATATTTTATTGTGATTGTTTGTGGAAGTATTTCAAAGTTGGAAATCCTCTGAATAACACAATAAGATAAAAAATTGGGCTGTAATTTCATTAGTTACAAGAAAATAGTTAAAAATGATTTCAATTTATTACTCTTTTAAGCAAAGTGTTTAATACTAACCAAAATAATCCTATAACTTTTGAAACAACTCGAGTTATAACGGTCAACATATAATGGTTATCTTTCTATGACAGGTTGCTTGCGATAATTTCTGTTTGGACTGCGACAAAAATATGGCTGAAATATCTGCGGCTTTGAAGTCAGATACGCTTTCACCGGAATCAGTTCGATTCCTTCCATGCCAAACTTCAGATGAAGAAGTTCAAGGTACCATAGCTTGGATTTTTTCTTTGCTTTAAATATGCTTGCCTACATTGTACACTTTCCGAGTAGCCGTAACTGCAAGATTGCATATTCCCAGTAGTGATAAGCATTAAAGAATATTTCTGTTCAAAAATTATAACAAAATGTGAACTGGATCACTTGCCTGATATCCACTATAATCTGTGCTGTATTATCAACAAGTAGAAATATGATATTATAAAATAAGATGAGGAGGATAAGTTAAGATGAAAAGGGAAAATCGTGATAAAAAGCGTGTATGAATACCCTGCATAAAAATACACGATACTTTTTGAATACTTAGAACTCTTGCAATTAGGATTTAAAATACCCGATATTTATATGCATATTTTTATCCTGCCTTTTTCTCTTTGTCGCAGCCCTTTCCAAACTACACAATCGCAAAGTAGCAATGTACACAGTCGAAGAGAAGACAAATCTTCACGAATACACCGCAAGGTAATTGGTCTTGATCCAAATATCAATAAACCTATCTGAGATTTACTGCAGTAACAAAAATTTATAATGTGGATGTTTCAATGTTAGCATTTATAAGTAGATGCATGCATGTGCATGCTATTCTATATAATATAATTATATTTCTCAGATGCACAATACTAAAGTAGGTAACATATTGAATATTATGCAGCCTGCATCCAACATATCCTACAAAGGATCAACTCCAGGGTTTTTTTATAGCAGATAGGAAATCTGTTGATAATGAATACATATTGTACTTCCTCCTTTATAATATTTTTGTTAAAAAATAAGACAGACTGATTTTTGTATTCGTATAACAATATTATATAGGGTGCCCAATCCAAATACGGAATTAAGGAGCCTTCTTTCCACTATTTACACTAAATGCTACATTTTTATATAAAGTTGGACACCATGACTATTACCCTGTGACACATTTGTGGCATTTTGGGGCACATTACTATATTCTGTAAATAGTTACCATATTCGCGTCTTTGTTAAGTCCATAATTAAATATGACATGGCTGTTGACTGTCGTGTCATTGTGAATTATGTCGTAGATAATTGAGACTTCAAGAAAAGGGAATTATCTCGGCTCAAGAGATTTGCCAGAACTTAATTAGAAAATAATGTTGGACTAATTGATTGTTTGTTTCATGCTTTTTATGGCTTTGGTTTTCCCCTGGCACGGTGTCTTGACTTAACTCATCTGATCGATCTTGTTCTTTCTTGTGGGGACCCCATGAAGTCGAGTGACCATTAAGACCATTTTAAGAGAGAAGACTAATTCTCCGGCTCTTAGCTACCATAGTGGTGATCATGTTGGAATCATGGCAGGAAATCGATCCGAACTGGTTGACGCTATCTTGAGCAAATTAATCAACAAGCCGGAAGATAATGATGAACCTGTACAGCTGCAGCTCCTTCAAGAGAAACACACTCCAATGGGTAATATTACTAACTTACTCTGAATTATTTTTAATTATCCACTCATTTGGGATTTTCAGCAACTTCCATATCCATTTGGGCCAACATTTTTCGAAATAATTATTATCAAGCTCAAGAAAATACTTGAGATATCTCTACTACATTGGAAATATTAGATTGAAGTGCTAGTAACAGTTATCAAAGACATCATTGCGCTGCTCTACTGTATATAAGTATAGATATTTACGTCAATTTGATTTCCACTGGATGTAAGGCTACAATAAATCTATTGGTTTTTTCTGAAACCTATGTCTGCTACTTAATGGCCTGCCTATATAAGGAAAAAGTGCAGTAATTTACAAACAAGCGCAAAACTGCCATTTCCCTATCTAAATTGCTAAAGCGAAAAGCAATGAAAAGTTATTCCTATAGATACAAATGCATGTCACCGTTTCAGTTATTACGCAATGATCTTCCTATAATTCATACTTTGAGACTGTGTAAAGCTTCATCATCACCATCCCACAAAAGAATAGTTGAAGGCCTGTATTAAGGGTTATATGGTACATAATCCGACTTGTAAATATCCCCGAAGACATTCATAAAGACTTTATGATACCTTCCTACCTGTCTTTGAATATGAATTTGATTCCTTGGGTAATAGATTGACCTTTTCGGACTCCATGAACTCGTACATATTATGAGACGGTACTTGGCTAAAAGGATTAATTTATCTAGATAATATATTCACTAACCACAGAAGATACAAGATACTACAAAGTACGACTGACGATATACCTTTAGTTAAAATTTGTCAGTGCAGTGGAGTGTCAGAAATTTATTTAATCTGTTTTTCTGTAATTGTGGACCTTGTGCCACCACGAAGTTTTGTTACCTTTCTAATGAGCCCTTATACGACCCTGTAGCTGTAGTAGAACTTGAGATACACTAAAATGAAGGAGACAAGGCCTCCAATATAGATAACTTCCGGTCTTAATGTTTTCCCAAATAAGTATTTACCTTATTGTAAATTAGAATAAATTCCTCATTTCTTAAAATTAAGTGTTCTACTACATTCCCTTGTCTTCAAGGAAACAGTACAATACGTTTCTTTCCGTAAATAAATGATTTAAATACATGCTCTGTGTAAAATCAAGTTTGTTCTACTTCTATTGATCCTGCAGGAATTCAAAAGCAATGGATACCTCATGAGCGATTACCTCGCTGCAGCTTAAGGCAGATGCTGACACGTTACTTGGACATCACTACTCCTCCTCGTCCAAACCTTTTGCTATATCTTGTCCGATGCTGTGAAAATGAAGAGGAAAAAGAGCGTCTTAACACCCTGGGCAAGGTATTTCTTCAGAACTTTATGGTCGATGTACATGAATTTGGTATACTAGATCAGATCGACCTTTAAAATGACTTGCAGAAAATGGAATTAATTATTTTTCTTTTCAGTGTAACAATTTGATCAATGCTGCATTATTAAAAGGCTAGGAAATATTTTAATGAACATTTTGCTTTTCGAGTATTTTCCATAACCAAGTTTTTGAATGTGAACTTTTTTAAGTTTTATAAGTTCCAAGCACTCTGAACAATTAAAAATTTACAGATTTTTGCTGTTTCAAAGACAAAGTAATAAACGGAAACTGTGAAGTGTTTAAATAAATATTAATATATAGGTAATTGTATACTCAACTGGTAATAGTCTTATGATTGACATTCTTTTAATTTTCTTGATGGTTCGAATTGTGGTTTATTGATTACAGACCAATACTGGAATGAAATAAATAATTACTATTATGATATTAAAACCTAAACTCCCAATTTAATAAAATACAATTACATAAGTAGAAGGGTGTTCTCCTAATTTTTACTTAGTGGAATGATACTGAACAATAAATATATATTTATGTATTACCAATCTGGGTACAAATACAAGGATTGATTTTCCTCTTTTAAGGATTCAAATGAATATGAGCACTGGAAACAATTTCACTGGCCGCACCTTGCAACAGTCCTTGAACAATTTCCATCAGTTCGCCCGGACGCCACAGTCCTATGCACAATGCTGCCTTTGTTGCAGCCAAGATTCTATAGCGTTTCCTCATCACCTTTAGTTCATCCCAATGAACTTCATTTAACGGTTGCTGTTGTCACTTACCGAACACGAGGAGGTGAAGGACCAACACATTACGGCGTCTGCTCCAATTACCTTAACGACGTTGAGTTGGGGACACTCATCCCTTGCTTTGTGCGCAGGTAATTTTCAATACTACTATTCTGCAAATGTTTTTGCACATATTTAACATATGACATTTTTGGTTATCATTATTATTACAATTTCACTACTCGAAAAAGTAATTTACCTTTCCTTCATTGACATTTATTAAAATAAGAGTTAAAAATTTTATCGACTCCAACATAATTATAATAATTAAGCTGTAAAAACTAAAAAAGTTTATATTGCATGCACGGACTTGGGGTTAGATATACGGACAAAATTGTAGTCGATGTAAATCATATGTATTCATATGCATGTATGCCGTCATAGTTAGGTAATGTGTTTTGGTATTTTCTTTTGCTATACCTACATGAATTTGCTTTTAAATTCTTGGTATGAGTGAGATGAGATGTAGCAAATACTGAAGATGTAAAAGCACAAAAAGCGAAGTGAGCATCTTCTATAGGAATTCTTTTGTACCTTTTTTCAGTGCCGTGGCGTTTCGGATGCCAGCCGATACAAGTCGCCCGGTTGTTATGGTCGGTCCGGGTACTGGAATAGCTCCGTTTAGAGGATTTTGGCAAGAACGTAAAATAGTGTCGGAAAGAGAAAAAAGTCGGAAGTTTGGGAAAATGACACTGTTTTTTGGGTGTAGAACAAAAGAGATGATTCTTTATAAATCAGAATTGGAAGACATGAAGAAGGAAGATGTGCTGTCGGATATTTATTTGGCACTCTCTCGAGAGCCGACTATCAAAAAGGTGAAAGCAAATACTAATTATACCAACATGTTATTATTTATTTCTATTATATTATAGTTATGAACTTATTCCAATGTTATAAATATACATTTGACTATAATAATTATAATATCTGAATATGTTTAGACATATGTTCAAGACTTGTTGGTTCGACAAGGAGAAAGCATAGCCCGTCAACTTATGGACGAAGGGGGTCATGTGTACGTTTGCGGAGATTGCACAATGGCAGAGGACGTTTATCAAACTCTAAAAGCCATAGTCCAAGACAAAGGGAAGATGAACGACAATGAAGTAGAAAGCTACATGCTGTCATTAAGGGTAAACGCTTTATGTAAATATTTATTATTATTTTAAACGGAGCTTATCGGATTCTAAATTGGTTTACCGTTTATGATATAGGATGACAATAGATATCATGAAGATATTTTTGGAATCACTCACCGCACAGCCGAAGTTCATGAAAAAGTAAGACAGACAGCTCTGACAAGAATAGAATCAAATTATACTCTGAGTCAAGCCCTTGGTTCTAAGTGATTCTATTAACAAAACTGCATTGCAATTTACGTGAGTTTAATCACCGTCCCGTTCTTGTAATTTTTATTTGGTATACATGTTAGTCTCGTGTATGATTAAAACGTTATAATAATTCCTTCATACATTATATGTCGCCTGTCGACTAAGTTCATATAATTGTACATTTTGCCATTTCATGGATCAATTTTCATTTAATTTTGTAGTTTCTTTGTATACCAACTATATAACGTTAAAATGACACCAGTATCCATTCCTTAATTTAAATCCTTCATCTCTTAAAAACTATAACACGTTTTTGGATAAGTGTTAGTACCTTTTGCTAGTAGATATAGCGTTGTAAAATAATGTAAAGCATAATATTATATTATTATGTTAATTGGATTGTGGTTAAATGTGCAGAGACCTCTCTCCCATTTGTTAGAATGTAACAACAACAAATAGAAATATGTAAAAGTCAATATGATTTCGAAACAATGAGTAAATGAGCATTAACGGGAAAACCATAACTGTAATACCTATACCATATCTAAGATATTGTGCTATAAGTATGTCTTTGTTTTCTGCTAAAATCTATATTTTATCTGTCAATATTTAGTGTGCAAATTATACGCATCTCAGCATCAAACAAAAGTTTTGACTTGATCTCTTTCTTCCCCTTATTCAGATTATAATGTTAAGAAAACTATACAGACGTACTTACCCATTTCATCTCTATCTATCTATGTGCTTAAACTATGGCAAAATATTAAAGTCATCGCCGGCTATACATAAACTAAATTTAAATATTTAATTGTTGTTAATAATGTGTAGGGGAAAAAATGTTGTAAATTTGATGGTGTCATTAACTCCTTTTATCCCAAAAGAAAAAATTCTACTACTTTAGCGAATAAGAAAATTACTATTGTGTGTAACCGTGTACACTTTAAATGTTGATTAGATAGTTAGTACTTCGGTGGGGCGTTTAGAAACACTGATGAAAAAATTGCATGCTACAATTAAATGCTGCTTCTCTTTTGCAGAATTTAAAGACTGTCTTAATATAATAATATCATTATGGAATATTTTGCACTTTATTTTACGATTATTCGATTATAATTAAGTATGAAACTAAGTATAAAAATTTAAATTGTGATTAATTTATATGCTATGAATTAGGTTACTGTACTAGTCTGTAAGTCACGACTTGCAAACTTAATCAAGTAACACTCTTTGATAGCCCGTGTTTATACTTCCATGATTTTTTTTTGATTTTGACCGTATTCCAACTTTCCTTACGAACCAAAATATCCTAATTGTCTATAAAATACCTTACATTCAAAGTTTTCTTACATAATACTTTCTTCAATCCTATTAATTTGCTGCAACACGAATTGCGAAAACTATTGCAAATATTTTTTATTAATTTTGACATTGAACTTAGTTTTACAATTTTAAATATACATACTATCGATTATGCTTCTACAAAATCAATACCATTTTCTTGAATAAAACACCTTGCTTGCTGTGGTAATAATACATGGTATACCTTATTGCGCTGCCCAACGCCCGTCGACATGACACCCCTGGTTACAACGGGGCGTCATTCGAGGGTATAACAAAATTAGTTGGATTTTGTCACGGATAAAATTTCAATAGGATTCGAGTGTGACGAACCCGGGTCGGGTAGTCTTGGCTACCCGTTTACTACGTGGATTCTCAGCCACATTTCCCCTGTAAAAACCTCCATTTGCGTGTTCCAAAATCCAACTAATTTTGTTCTACCCTCGAATGACGCCACGTTGTAACCAGGGGTGTCATATCAACGCGCGCTGGTGCTGCCATTAGCATTTTTAATTACATCCAGGCCTCCGCTCGTCCTGTGATGTACCACTTACAATCGAGACGTAGGTATACCCGTCAAGTAATTACCCAGCAACCAGCAATAGTCATACTCAAACTTTTTATCCAAAACAGCAATTACCAGCTGGTAACTCACCCACACGCCTTCAAAAATACCCGTTAGAATACATAGGGGTAATACAGTATTTTAATAAACACCGAGTTTTCGGATTAAATTGCATTTCTTTTTGCCTATTACGAATCCAATGCCGTGTTTCGGTTGAACCGAAATTATTTTCAAAAAACCGATGCATTTGATTCGGTGTAGGCAAAAAGAAATGCAATTTAATCCCAAAACTCGTGTTTATTAAAATACTATATTACCCGCTTGACGGGTATTTTTGAAAATGTGTGGACGAATTACCGGCACCGGCTGGTAATAGCTGTTTCGGATAAAAAGTCTGAGTACATGACTATATATTTATTGCATGTTTGCTCGGTGCAACCCATTGACGGGTATACTACGTCTCGATTGTTTGTGGTACATCACAGGATGAGCGGAGGCCTGATTACATCTACGGAAATCATAATTGTGTCTTGATAGGTCAATCCTACTCAATCCCATGTAAAATTGATTCTTTCAAAAATCGATTTCAACACGAAGGCATTTCGTAAAAAATATTTTTATTAGTCGAAAAGCATCCTCATAACATGAGGTTTGTCAAAAAAGGCACCAAAAAAGTCTCCTAAGTTTGGTTGGCTCATAATCGAGAGAGGAATATATGGGATTTCGCTTTCCATTGAGCCCACCCGTTTCTATAATATATACTATTCTATATATGTTAACATTTATATTGTTATCTCTTGATGAACATAAATCAGGTTAGCCATCGCAGTTTTAACGATCATGACATCTGAACCTCTCCCAATGACTTCACATCTAATAACGATCCAATCATTGTCATTTAACTCATCTTTAGAGTTCGATTGATACCATTTTCGACGAAAAAAAGTTTTGAACTTTGACATCTCGTAGAGGTCAACAATTTTGGAAAACTATTTTCCCCTATTAATCATAACTTTAGATGGGCTTTATTTCTAATCCAGCAGAATTTCAATAAAAAATAATTTTGTATGAAAAACTGCCTTTTTTAAAATTTTATTCATAGTTTTGAAACAGAAGGAATGCGATTTTTACACAAATTCAAAAAACCCCGAGATACATTAAAGATCTACCTCTGGTCCAAGTTTCATCCAAATTCGGTCAAGTAGATTTTGTTCTATTATCATATTCGGATTTTGAGGTATTATTTCAAATAGCCCCGGAAATGAATCAAAATGAATTTATTTCATATAAAGTTTTTTGTTCATGGTCGTATGACCCTCACAAAAATGTACTTAAAAATATTCATAGAAGACCTTCAGCTTTCTATTTTCCGTTTTCAAATAATATCTGTCGAGAAGTACAACAATAGATTACTTAAAGCAAAGAACCTTGAGATATTTATTCCTTGGGGTTAAAGTAATATTCATCAAACAGACAAAAGGGCCAGGTGACACGTACTGTATTCGGACGGAAAACTGGTGTAGATTATTTCATATCTGGGGGTGTGGAGATTTAGTATCTAGGAATGGAGATTTCGTGTATGCACAATGGAAATGGATACATCGTATCTGGGTACTAGGCTGAGTATAAAGTTGGCATGCCGTAAATTATTTTTGATGTCGTAAAGCGCAAATGCCGTAAACTACATATAGCACAACACATAACAAGAGTAATAGTATAGGCCTGTCCTTTAACCAGTAGGATTGGCGTTCTTGTGTTTTTGGCGATCAGCCGATTTTTAGAGTGTTGTTGAACCCGATAGCCTATATCATCTGAACCCGAAACCCATAGTCGGTGCACC
>JABASH010004186.1:0-14621 GCA_019776445.1 Tomocerus maximus | reverse complement strand
GTTTTGAAAAAACCTTACCAAAAAATTTTACATAAATTATTTTTTGAGTTATCCATGATCTTCTGAAGCACAAAAATACATTTAGTGCCTATTCAGGGGCCGGGTATCGCACACCCTTAAGCAAGACTCCAGTTAAAGCACCTTATTTGTCAAGACTGAAAACTTCCGAATATATTATGTTTCACATAAATTTAGAATGAATTATTCATTGTAGGTTTTTGATTTGCAAATATTAACATTGTTCATACTTATGTCATAAACTAGTTAAGGGATTGTGTGGGAGACTATAATTCATCAATTAGCGATGATTTATTAAGTTATAACTTATACCCATATGTCCACAATTGACTGTAACTGAAAATATATCTATGTAAACAAATACATACATACACAAGCAATCAAGCAACGGTTTTAGTCAAATAATATGTGATTGAAGTGTGATTTGATTGCCGAAGGCACCTCGGAGAAACCTTGGCTCACATCTGCCATTATTATATGACAGTTTGGCCAAGAGTATTATGTTTTCCTCAAAGATCAGTCTTTGCGAATACTTTTGTGCATAATTTTAAAAACAAATTCATAATCAATGTAATATGTAATTTCTCAGGTATTACCAGCCGGAATGTCTGTGAACGATTTTGCAGCGGTAGAGGAGTTATTGCCAGAGAAATCTACGGTCGCTACATTAGGCATTGACTTCAACGACACAACGCAAGGGGCTAAAATGGAAATCTTATGGACGAGTGAAGTCGAACCTAAGAAACAGACGGTGACAATCAAAGCCCCCATAGGAGAGCTAATTCGACCCGTTACGATGTCTGCATCGCTTTTTATTTCTGAGCAAGGTAAGGCAGCTCTCTTAATGCCCTTTGACTTGCATGTTTTTGTTTCAGCAGTCTCACTGTCTCACTGTAGAGATTTAGACTTTAGACCTTGTCTCTGCAAGGAGACTTACTGAGAATCGATCAGCTTAATTTAAATATGTGATAGACGGACAGTGTAGAGGCTTTAGGACTTACATTAACGGTTGTATTGGATAATTAGAATGCAAAGTAAAGTTGCATTCAAAATTAACTGAGACAGAAATACTAAGATTAAGACACTAATGATACCGAGAATTTGTCTTTAACCATTCCTCATAATACCATAAATATTTTATTTATCTAAGTCTACTATACTTGTGTTTAACCATTGTTCATCCAATCACGTTTTCTAGTGATGTTTGTGTCTGTAGTAAGATAACTTGTAGTTTGCATTAAATACTTGTTAGGGTATTTAGAAAGTCCATATGTATACCAAAATTACATTTTGAAACGAAGTTGTTTAGAAATGTTCTCATTTTTGTGCTTTCCCTATCTTTCATCTCGTTGAACTGGTTGTCATATTTATTATAATAATATGGTAAAGGTGGTTGGTGGTACAAGTACACGTGCAACTACTCCGTAATATAGAATAGGTGAAGATATATCGAGAAAGAACTAAAGAAGGTCCACCAACTGCAACTCTCTCTCTCTCTCATTCAACTTACATACACTTACTCTTGCTTACCTACAATAAAACTGGGACTTGAGTTGTACACTTGTACTACTGTTGTACTTTGTCCTCGTCTCCTTCTTTGGAAGACTACCGTACAATGACTTTCCAAGTGGTTTCCTTTACGGTTTGCAAATTTGCTCCTTTAGCGTAATTGGTCGTCGGAAAGTCGTGAAATATTTCACTGCACACATTTTCCTCTTCTTGAAATTTGTATGTATGGAGTTAAGTCTGTCCTTTCTCTTCCGTTCTGTTATCCGAGTTATCTATAGCAGCATATATCCATAGTGTACTGCTTAGGTGAAGTAAACCAATCCTAAGTTGTTTTGTAGCCCTTTTCCTCCACTAAATGGCTTATATTTCTTCTCTAGTTTCGACTGCATCCATTTCTCTTACTTTCTCCTTTGGTTACGTTACACTTACACTTATTCTCTTGCACTTTCACTACTCTTGTCTAGATACATACATCTGCACTCTACATTATATACGCTGACGGCTTCTGTACAATTTTATTCCTACGAAGATCGTAGTATGTAGCAAATGCTCCATTTATTTATAGCCGTGTCTTCTTCCTCCCTTCGTATTGTTATATTGAGTGTAGCTTTACGTTGTCTGAGTCTGTACATAGGTATCTACTCCAGTTTCAGTTTGGGATTGTGACTACGTACGTAAATACTGTACGTATACTTTGACACTGTGAGTGAAGAGGCCTCAAGTGCTGCAAGTCAATTAGCTTAAACCGCATTTTCTCAATGCGATGCATTTTGTAATGGTTAGAATTTGGTTGGTGTTCCATTACACTTACAACACCGTTACGAATGCTTCAATTCACTATGTGTTAATGTCGTAGGGTGTGGGAATGTGTTTGAATGCTCGGAATAATATGAAAGAACTTTATTTCTTTTTCTTGTTTATGGAGAGAGATAAAGACTGACTTATTGTCAGTCAAATGGATTACTTAGATGAAGCGGGAGAGAAAGTAAGGAAATGAATAGGTACTTCAATTTAGAAAACGTGTTTGCTTCCAGTAGATACTGTAAAGTAGGAAGCTCAAGAAATCTCTCAAATGTATCTGCGAATGTAATGCCTATGATTTTCTGCTTTTCCACCCCACGCGCACGCATAATGGCTTAATTCGATTTTCTACGCACAAATTGGAACGTGCCTTACGGCCTATGGTTACACTGAGTAGACCGTGTTAGCGGTAAGGACAGAGATAGTTGGGCTATTAATACTCCTGGGTGACGCTGGTTACATATGAATTTCCAGTAGCTGACACAAGTTACAGGGCTACTCTCTCTTTCCTTACTACTAGATTACCTACGATTACACTTTCTACACATGCTTTGCAGTAGTTCTCTAGTAAAGTGACACAAATATTTAGGACTTTAGTTAAATACCTGGATATGTGTAGCAATAACATACCTTAAAGTGTGAGTGATGGATGATCTCGGTGCGTATGTAGTGTTAATGTGAGCAATAAATAGTGTCCGTGATAGTGTAGTACTACTTGGGGAAGGTCTCTGGATGCGCTACTTTTTTCAAAGTTGTTCTCATAGGTTTTTACTTTCTTATAAAGTGAAGGCCTGCCTGTGTAGGACAGTAGAACTCCTAATTTGTATTGGTGTGACTCGTGACTGTGAATTAATCTTGGTTTGCACAAAATTCTAAAAATGACAAAGGAAAATGCTTTATTGTTGTCACAATAATAATTGTAATCGTAAATGCAGAATCATGTGCGCTGCAAGTTAGATTATTGTATTTTAATTTACAATTGTAATTGTTTCAGTTTTTTACCCCACCAAGAAGGAAAAGATGCAAAATAAACGTACCCATTATTATTAAGTATTAATTATTCGACTGCAACGTCTGCAACTGTCTGTCGTTAGATCCCTATATAGCTGAATGACTATCCATAATCTCCTTTCGTACAATATTACTGACTGACTGACTCTCCATAATCCTCTGGTATAATATTACACTCAGGGCTATCCTATACCATAGTAGGTAAATAATTACAATAAGTAGGCAAACTATGTATGGTAGATATGTAAAGATATATGTATGGTAGGCTTGTTGTTAGGGGGTATGATGGATATAAGGCTCATTAAACGCTGAATGGTCGTTTAGTAGTTGTGTTGGTGTAATAAATGGAATATTTAAAGAAAGTAGGTAAAGTAGTGGAAAGGTGTGCAGTGTTTATGTTAAGACAGACATTTCAATGATAGTAGAGTAGACGTCAGGAACGTCACATTTGCTTATGATGAGAAGCAATAAGGAAAGACAGAATATGCCATCACGAGTCATAAGAGTTATGGTAGAATTTAAGGAAATGAAAATGGGAACAGATCGGTCTTTCCGGGTAGGTTGATGTGTAAAATATTAGAATGATTAGCGTGTCGAGATAGTGGGAAGGGAAAGACTAACCGTTCATTCGTTGTTGGAAGAGATTTTAATGGGATGATGTGATGTGTTGTTGTTTGTTGTTAGGTAAATTGCGCGGGATGAATGAGCACGAGGCGAAGACATTTATCAATTCGTCCTTGACGGTGTCGTCATCTTATATGAGCGGTCGTCAGTCGTTCGTACAACGAGTATACGAGACAGCAAATCTTCTCCAAGTACCATCCACGGAGGATGATCTCGTTAGGTAAATGGTTATCATTTCCATATAGATGCGATACGATTCCATTGCAACAACCACCTCCTCTATCTCTCTCGTTCCACTATCTGCTCTGGTGAATCCCCTTACTTTTGACTAGGGTAGGGTACCGGTACCTATACGCACACAACACAATAGTACCGTGGTGTTAGTCGAGTACAGCACACTGTGGGAAAGGAGAGAGAATATATTATTATTATGATTATTATTTCGTCGCTCTCTGGAACATCATCATATCATTTCATAAAAGAACATTGTATGCACAACTTGCGCATTACAACAGCGTTCCCCGATTCAGATAGACTTGTGAAAGGAGGTAAGTTTTCACTGCTTTCTCCTCTTTACTGGAACATTGATGATTTGATACGACATGCAGAGTCAGTAGTAGGATTTGCCACTGCTCTAACGTTTGCTACTTCTTTAAAAAGCTACTCAAAAAGGTAAGTCAAAAGTTGTTGTTTATTGTATACTGTGTTGCGGGTTTCGGGATATCTAAACTACATACTACAGAATTTGATGCCACAGTGAAAGTTGAGATTGAGAGTTCTTCCCTTTTTCGTTATTGTTATTAGTATGTTTATCGTCGTTGTTACACTCTATTTGCCTTTCGGTGTATCCTTTCTCTGCATCAACCAGAACAGATTCCCAGCTTACCAGAAAATTATCTACTTATGTCAGAATGTCAGATGCGTGTAGATATTTATTGTGTTATTTGCATCACCATCTATGCATTCACCATTATCTCTGCTATCTGCATGGTTTAGTATAGATTTGTCACATTCTTATTTACTTAGCTTAATTGGAATTTTCTACATATCACTCGATCCTTGCGCCCTCGCTCAATTAGCAATTTTAAAATGTAGTAACGCTGAAATGTGTATGCAAGTGAAAGATTACTATGTAGACTAAAATGAAGTAATTTATTGTACCTTGTTTACGAGGGAATTATGTGAGAAGTAAGAAAACCAATGCATTAGTTGAATCTCCTTTTCCTATAGGCCACAATTTTTCACCGATTGCTATCTCCTCAAAAATCGAATTTTATTTCTGATCAAATCTGAAGGTTAAAAGTGATTATGACTCAAAAAAATTAATTTTGTGCTCCAAGTTCGATCGATAATACAAAATTCATTTTTTGAGTTAAGTTTGATGGCAATCGGTGGAAAATTGTGTGTAGTATGTAGGTAGTCATGCATTATGATTCTGCTAATGCCTTACTAGTCTGAGTTTTGATTTTGAGTTACTCTCACAATGCCCATAAATATATGGACCCCTCCTTAATAGATATGTAGGGGAATGGAAAAGTGCTGAAAACACACTTCACACATTCACACCTAAGAAAAAAATATGATTTTGTTGCAACTTTTTTACTGTGAAAATAGAGAAATAGAAAACTTACTTTCACTGCGTAGTCCATGTAAGTACCAAGACGGTTTACTAAATAGGAGATTAGGCTAAAGCGTAAAAAAACTAAGATAAATATAACAGTATCGTGTATTATATTTAGGTGTGAATTTATATATCTGTATTATATGTAGGATAAGTAGCTAGAATGTACCTACCTAGGCCAAAGTTTTCTGGTTGGCAATCTGAGTACCTATATTTTGTTAGTAAGCTGCATGTTCCAAATTGTCTTCGGGGACAAAGCTGTGGGCCAGTGGTGCATGCATAATGTTATAGGTAGGTGTATATGTATCGTAAACATTATCCGGGTTTGCAATGATATGCAAATATCTGTACAGAACTGTGGTAAAATTTGAACAAGCACCAAATATGAATTTGTCTAGGCAGAGAAGTGTGCATGTAATGTTAAATACATTGCCCACATAAATGCAATTTCCCAGTCGCCATGTGGGTATTCTAACGGCTCAATTAAATCTGCAATCAGTTGGAACGAAGAACTTTGGACTATCCTATCACATTATCTGTATTCCAGGTTAATATCACAGAAAGGAATAAACGACTCATCTTTAGTCAGTAAATGTTTTGGGAATAACCTAGTATTTTGTTGGTTGTGCCTTTGCCTTTAGACTCTACATAAATGTACCATTAAAATACCTAACTGAGAAAATACTGCCTTTAAATAACAGGGAGCTGAAAACCACCAAACTACAGATAGCTACGATGTGATATGAAATTTCTGTATGCCTTACAAAGTCATATTAAGAATTTTTATCCCAATAATTGCTTCTAGCCTTTTCTGTCCTACTTTTTTACACTTTGTGAATCAACATTTGCGTGAGATTTGTATAGTAAGTAAATATTCCAAGTTTGATGTCTCAAGTTTCAAGTTTAGCTTTATTCAAGTGACAGCATAGGGCCCATCAATTACACGAATTGAAATCGGTACGTAGCCCTATGACTACTACCGCTTACTTTGCTTACTCGCATTATTTTCTAGGTTGTTTTTGAACTTTGATATTTTTGTCATTTTGCCATTGGTATACGTATAAAGTGTTTATAAGAGTCAATAACACTGCAACAGTTTTTTTGATTTGTAATAGCTAGTAACAATCTCAGGGATGGAATTTGTATACTAGCAAATGTGTTTATGAAGCGCATTTGGTACATTAATAGGTTTAAGTTCCGTTGAAATGACAAGATGTAAATGTAAGTGTCCGTACCCTGTAGCTAGATGCCAATAAACTATGAGGAAACCAACATTTCGTTCAGTGTTATTATACATGCGTTCTATATACATACATAGTATTCAGGAAGACGACGGAAAGTCAGACAAGTTTCCGCCGTTTAAGTCCCATCCAGAGGAGTGAATAAGATTTGAGATTGAACTTCTATTCAAGATTTCCTAGAGCGAGAGCCAATGACCGAAGTAATGCTATGGTAGTTGCTCAAGAGTCCTTGTGCAACTTTGTTATCACCGAAAATCAGAATTGTTTTACTACGATGACATTTAGGAAGGTAAGTACACAGACCATTTCCATACTTTTTGTTGGAGTAGATGTGAATGATGCTAACGCTTTAGGAGAAGATAGTAAAGAATGATGAACTGACACATATGTCGTTATAAGGTTTCTAATCCTGTTCAGTTGTTTGTGCTAGTTGGTGGCGCTAGTTCGGAATTTTTACACCAACCAAGAAGCAGACAATAATGGAGAGATAAAGGAAGGCTTGTTGCAAAGGTTGTAAACGGCAGGAACTGTATATTTATATAACTTATATATGTAATATTATGTATGTAGGTTTGCGGGGCAGTCGCTATCCAGTCAAACTCTCGTCCTTGTGACAATCCACTTAGAACAGAGCGGCCAAGGAGACGGCAAAGATAGTTCTCCAGCTCGCATTGTCGTCAATTGCGAAAAGATAGTTATTGGCTCGATGTTGCTACAAGAACTCAAAGAAGCTCTTAAATAATCCTTGTGCCATGGTCCTTCAGCCAAATAGAAGTGTGTACCCGGCCAACTTGCAGAAATCCAGAATTGTGTTTGTATCATCACTAAAAGTATTTTAAGTGGTAAGTAATACGAAATCGACTATTTGCAAAAAATACTACCATGAAGAGTACTTGAGTATGCTAATCGAGAGATTTATTAAAATTTTTATTTTTCATCATTCCATTAAGATCAGTCTGTACTTCAAACTCAGACTACTTTACCTACTCTACTGTAACGTATAAATGCAGTTGTTATAGACCTAACCCATATGGATTAATTTTGATGTTGAATATCACGACTTGAAGTTCTATACATTTCACCGGTAATGATTATATGTATCTCTATGAAGCGGTGGAATGTGGAATATTTTCCTAAATTAATTAGCATTCTCACGTTTTTGTTCGGTAATTAAAAAAATGATTTTAAAGCAATTGCATCTTATATGGACATGGACCTGATAATGAATCGACAATTTAATTTCTTCCAAGCTCCATTTTCGTATATTGATATTTTTCATAACTTTTTTCGTGTTGTCCCGTTATTTATTGGTCGAGTTTTACTGTAATAAATAAAAAATAGTGTCAAAAGTAAGTGTTACTTGCACTGTACATGGTCATTGGCCAATATTACCTATACCTTAGTCTGCTACATTAAATACTTTTACTAGTTTTACTGTTATTCCTCTAGCATTGAGGCATTAAAACAATCGTATGGAAATACAATGTGTTGCTTTCGAACTATTCTGGATAGTATCTGTAACATGTAGGAGATGCATGTTGGATTTGGTATTACCAACACCATTTGGATCTGGTAGTAGTTAGTATATATTGCATAAATATGTATGTGACAATCAATATTTCCAAAGATGACAACTGAAATTAGCGACAAAATTTTGTGTTGTAGCTCGTAGCAAAGTTTGTGCACGTATACTATAGTTTAGAAATAAATAAATTGGCCAATCACAGCTTTATTTTGAAGAGAAAATAAATGAGATTATTCTTATGGTTTTAATAAAGTTTGTTTCTTTTATTACAGTTATATAAGATAAACATAAAAGTAACATGGAATTGCCTTTCAATCTCAAGTTACTTGATGCCGGCAGTGCATACTTAAGTTCATTCATATTCCTGGAAAATAGGAAAATGTTAAGCTTCGTGTAGTCACGAAATTCCTTTTGAGTTTTGGTATCTGTTCTGTTTTTGTGTTAGGTGGGATTTGTCTTTTGGGTGCTAATAAAATATTCATCCTTTGTTTTTTGTGTTTAACTTGAAAAGTTAAGTGTGTTGGAGTTCATGTACCTGAATAGGCTGTAGTGTAGTATTACCGCCAAAGATGTGCAACATTAGTGAATTGTTTGTCTGTTAAAGAGAGCACTTAGTGAGAGAAGTGCTTATGTAGTCTATCTGCTTGTGTTGTAAAATATTTCTTTTCCCGAGGGTAGCAATTGTTTACTCAACATACGTATATGTGTGCAACTATTCTTGTTGATGTTTATCTATATGTAGGTAGATTGTACTTTCCACTTTGTATTGCAACAGTTAATGGATAGATTTAGCTCTGTGTGGCTTGTGTCGTGGATCTTCTGAGAGTTAACCACAAATTACGACAGTTCCCCTCACTGCCACACCCGGTGATTTCCCAGAAGCGACGACGATCTTGTGGCTGCAACTCCAAATGTTTTTCTAGAACTGGAAAGGACATTCAAAAATTGCTCAATATATTATGAACAATCGAATAATTAGGTACATATATCAGGCTAAATAATTTAAACTCATACTATTTTACTCATTACTTACAATAGAGTATTTGCCAACATCAACTTGTAACCATTTATAACGTATTTTCATTAACAACCAAGTTACAGCATTTATTTCAGTAGAATTTGTCACAATATGATTTTTTAGATAAGGCTTAAACTTCATAGGTTAAGATAAAAACTGGTGTAGTTAACGTACCAATTACATGACTACTTTACGTTGACTTAAATAATATTAAACTGTCCCTTACTATTTATCTTCTGCCCTTATCTCCTTAAAGTGGCTAACTTAGAGGTATAAGTAAATTGATGTCGTCGACAGTATGGACCTATGCAAGATTATTTCGAAGGAAGGGAAGCCGGGTACTACTTTTAGCCCAAAAAATGCATCAGGTTAAAGTGGTATCAAGGATAAATCACGGAATCTTGATTTGTCAGTAACTTACTGGCTTTGGTAATATTTTGTATTGTACTGAGCCCAAAGATGAAACATGTACAGTAATATATCACAGAAAGTCTCGTATCATCGTATCTGCAGGGCAAACGTATACTCTAGGATTCTATCTCTGTAGTTAAAATATTTTCTATGTAGTGCCGCTTGGTTATAGATACCACAGCATAATAGAACCCAATGTCCGGAAAGCTAGACCTTGTCAAATTTTTTTCTTATTGTATGTACAAAATATTAGTCCGTTATTTTGTGTATCAATCTTCCTGTAGTAAGTGTCCTCTAATACGGGGCTGCGAAGCAGTGGTACATACACCTGAATCTTTCTTTATGTTAAGACTTCGTGGAAATAAATAACCACTTAGAAATTACATGATGGCGAATGATGAGTGCCTTTTAGCTATGCGACTTATGTCAATTCGAGTCTGTAAATGGTCATATAAACTATATACTAACACTCTTTGGATTTAAGATTATTAGTAAGTTAGTAAGTATATCAGGTTGGTATGGGTGTGGTACTTATAGTCTAAGAAATTGCTGTCCTTGAGTATTATCCATGGAGAAATAACAAAGCTATGATTATGAATACTCTTACCTTTTTGCATAGGTATTGATATCGGGAAACTGAAGCCTATATCTTCGTCTCGGAATTCTGCTAGGAGGTCTTTGACCGCGGCTGAGGCATGTCCTTGTCTCCGGTGTGAAACCCGAATGAAAATAGTATCAAGCACGGTCATTGTATACCATTCCATATAATCCTCATCCAGAGTCCCTGCAAGGCAATATGCATTGAAATAAAACAGCACCTAACCTATACTATAATAGGGTACCATTTAGTAGGTTACGATTGTTACCATAAAATTGTAAACGAAAATACCATGATGTAGGCGACAATTCAAAATACCACTCAAATGACTTGACAGTTCTGACAGGGACAGTTACATAATATTTCATAGCGTTACACAACACGAAACTATTAATAATTTACTCATTGTTCACTGCCCATTGCCACTCAAGAGGTTTACTTATGTAACAAGTTACATTACAGTCCCTGTTACAGACAGAAGATGTTTCTTATGCAATTTTCATATCTCATTCATAAACTACTCTACTTAGTATTAATAATCGCACTAAAATAAATGGTCCGTGGTGTACCTACCGTTAAAAAAGTCATGCTACTGGTAAATAAGCAGAGGAACAATGATCTAGTTGCGAATACCTAATTAATTACGAGAAAAGGAATTACTAAGACGCTATTATGCAATGGTTTCCCCTCATATACGAAGGAATAAGCCTGAAACAGTCTAATACACTCCATCCGTATTATCTTTCTGAAGCCAGGTATTTTACTTATCGGCGATTATTGTTGGCTGGTTGGGAGAGTTGGGAGCCATACAAAATCAACAATAATACCAAGGATGCCGCGTGGGCGGAGTTTGTGTGTTGTGGAGGCTATCACATGATTTTACAAACCACACACTCCAACGCCTTCAATTCTAATATTCTCTCTGCGCTAAACCGGCTTTGTCTATGGTAATACCTTCTGACATTGAATTACATTAGATACTTAAATACTACTTTTATCTATGAAACACTATTTTTACGAGAAGATTTTTGTAGACTATTTCAATATCTAACAAAAATTCTATTGCTGTGTTGTCTGATTTCTGATTCCAAGCTTTCAAACCAAAAACAAGTACTAATTTAAACTTCCCTAGCTCACTCACAGTCAGCTAGGGTAAAAAACCACAATTGTGATTTTGACAGTAAACGTGAGCGTGACTCAATTTAGCCAAGTTACCTATAATTCTGTCTTGGAATGGATTATGGAACTGAGTTTCTTCCCGATTTCGGAAATTATAATTTATGACTTTCCGAGATAGGTACACACACCTATCTACAAGTTGAACCTATAAACACTAGGTATACGAATTTGAAACATATTTTTAAGATAAGTAAAATTATAGTCTTAGTCTGTAGTGTGGCATATTATAGATATAGTATATAGTAAGTGTGACGGAGTTTACCTTTATGCTTGACAGTGTAAAATCCGGCGGCAGTGCCATTGATCCAAAGTAATTTCGCCACATCAGTGAGGGGTGGGTAGGCATAATCCGTTTGAAGTTGACTCTCCTCTGGCACTTCGTACTCTTTGTAAATGATTTGACTGAGTGTGAAGAAGACAATGTGATCCGATTCGCCCTCAACCTATGAACAATTCCATATCATATCACTATAATTTATGTTTTTCTCTCTGGGGAATCTCAACTCTCTGACATATCTCCATTATTAACACATTACAGTCAAAATACTTTCACTCTACTATAATTCTCTTACCTTCTCTCAGTTCCCTGGGAATATTGACTGATGGCAACTAAAATTTCTATATGATTACATTGCACAACATCGTGTTGGCAGTATATAGGTAGTCTTATAGAAATGTGCTTGCGTGCGAATATAATTTTTTCATCTATGCCATTTGCGATTTACTCCACTGAATAATGGATATCACTATCACGCAATGAAATAAATGTACACAATAAGTCAAAGCTTACGATTGGACGAAATACTGTACTGAATGAAACGCTATACGCACTTCTTTTAATTTGTTGTCTATATTGCCACTTTGTCAAAACTAACACATTCTATTGTCATTAGAAAGGAAATAGTTATATCATGTCTTGGAAAGTTTATTCACCTGTCTATTTACAGGTAGCCATTTCTATTCATACTACAACTTACCGTCTTCCAACCATTACGACTTTGGCCTCTGTCTTGTAAAATACGATCTAGACTCTTGAATTCTTCTTTTAGGACTAATCCAATACCTATTCAAAAATAGATTCACTTAACACATTCTACAATAATATCCGTAGTTATGTAGTAATTTTAATAAAGGGGGAAGTTATAAGCTTCATAGTTTTAGAACTGGGGATGGATCAGTTGATTTAATTTGCTACTCAAATGAAGACATTATATAATTAGTGAGAAAAGGAGAAATATAAGAAATAAAGGACAGAGTGACAATGGATTAATAAAGGTGAAGGGGAAAGACTGCAATTGTGACAATGTTACTACTTTGACTTTCCTTCAGTTTCATCTGACATTAAAACTACCCCTAGTAGTACTTATAGTAAGGCAAGGGGAGAACATAGAGGGATGGATTAGTGCATGGGCTAAAGTCAGAAAGATGACTCATAGTGCAGTGGCTATAGGAGAACTATCAAAATACTGAAATTGGATAAGGAAGCAATTAGACAAAATGTTCAAAGAGAAAGTTGTCGAAGGTAAATTGCAAAAGAGAACAGTGCATACGGAGATGCTCTGCAACGAAATGTTTTTGATTACGGTAATTTAAGTTTACATTTGTCACAAGAAGTGCATTTAACAGTTGAAACTTGTCCAAAGTGAAGTTGCTGAAAGTTTGAACTGTTGCAGTTGTCTTTAATGTCCACCTTTATGAACACTCTGCAACTGGAATAGAACAATACAGAATTTTAGAACCAGATGAGAAAAAATGATAAATCACCTACTAGCACGCAGTTTGATATCAATCATATAAGAAATTGTTCGGTGGGTATATTATAGTCAATTTCGAACAAAATATGATGAAATGACCCATTGAGCCAAAGCTGTTTCTGATTGTAATAAGTTTAAAGAAATATCAAGACTTTTTTGTGGTTTTAAAAATTTTCACTGAAATTCATACAAATTGCTATCTGCGCTTCCAATTCCTGCAAAATAATTGCAATGTGTAATGCGTGTGTAAGTAGGTGTCATGAAGACTATTCCAATTAATTTTATATGTAGGGCAATCCGAACCTAGGACACATTGGAAGATCTTGAAAGCTCATTTTAGTTTCCATTTGGGTGACTTTTCCAGTGATTCTAGTCTTCCTGTAAATATTTTAGCCATCCATTCAAAGTGCTATAATTTAATTCATATGCTTCGTAGTTTCTTTTAAGTTTAATTAAATACATCGTCCCTAGAGAAGATTCCTTTCATTCACATATCTTAGTGGTTGTTGCTCTCTATGTGTCGAATTTCTTAGAAACTTAGGTTGTCGTTGGTAAACATTATTATAATTCACCGCGGGAGACATAATGAAGAAGTTTCTCTCAAATGTTAACAAGATTTAACTTCACAGAGCTTTCTCGGTTACTCTAGATGGTGAATAGTCTATGTCTGATTACAATTCAATGGTAAAGGAACGAGAAAACATTTTGGTACTCACTAAGCACTTCACTTTCTGTCAAAGTTTATTTTACAATTTCCAACTATTTTCTCATCTTTACTTCACTTATCCACTTCACTTGTTCAATTTTTGTATGCGAAAGCAACTGAAAAATATGCTCAACACAAATTGCTTTTATTTGTCCTCAAGAATACTTTATACTACTTCTCTGCTTTGTGTATTGTACATAGATAGTGGAAAAGTAGTATATACGAATAGGATGTCTACAATGACAACAATATAATTAAGAAGATTTCTCAAAACTGTGTTTGAAGCAATCAATGTTTCTATGCGCTCACGGTCGTCCAAACTCCAAAGTACATTAATATTACTACATCAGTGTAAGAGCAAACACTTTTATTAATATACCAAGATACAGCTATAATCTTTGACAAAACTACAGGTTTGAGATTCGCACTAAGGACTTTGACAAAATAAAAAACGAAACCAGAATTTATTTTGGTGAGTTTACATAGGTGTATAACGGATATCTGTTCTGTATTATCTTAACAAAACTCTTCGTTCATTTGCCTATACTAATATATGCAACAGAAACTCATTTGCTATAGTCATCGCTATATACTTAACCTTTCTG